>OMNZ01117027.1:0-14758 GCA_900303255.1 Lesueurigobius sanzi
TATTCGGTATTCTGTAACTGAATACAATTTCAAAGTATTCTCCCCAACACTGCTTATATATATATATATATATATATATATATATATATATATATATATATATATATATATATATATATATATATATATATATATACTGTATATATAATGCTAGTATAACACTCATAGTCTTACGGAATGATGTGGAAACATTTTAGACCTCAACCTGGGAAATAGATTACTTGTGTGTTGTCTTTTTCATACCTTAGTAATGTAATTGTGGTCCCTTACAGCCCGTGGAGGAAAGCCAAACATTCCTCATTTACGGCTTGTAAACAGTTCTTTGACATTTTGTGGTGTTACAATTACAAATCATGCATCATCATGAGCCATGCTTTGAAAATAACCTTTTATCTGTTAACTGGGCTATGTTATCAGAAGAGTTATGAAGTACTATAAAGTATTTTTTTCATCATCCCATGAGGGCTATTGCAGAGCATGTCATAAGCACAAATGTTTTTTTTCCATTGAGATGAATACCACTTTCTATGTTTAGTTTCTCTTCGCTTGTGCTCCACGGGGAAGAGCCTTTGCTCTGATTCAATTTATTTCACACAAAACAGAATGATCTTTACAACTACTGACTTAGTGTTTTCACATCGCAGCAAAAAGGTCCTGGGTTTGGGCTGCTGCTGTGTGTAGCTCAACAAAAATATAATAGCTCTCGTGATTAAGATCATGACTGATGATCTCAAAAGGACTCCTGCTCAGGAGGGAAGGGGGTTATTAAGTACATAAAATACCAAGAAGAAACAACAAGCGCTATGTAATGTGTAATATCTAATAGGGTATGTTCAAAATATTGATATGTAGATATGTATCAATATAATAAAAAAAACCACAGCATCAATATCGTGGCTGTTAGTATCCTTCTTCTTCTTCTTCTTCTTCTTCTTCTTTTTCTTCTTCTTCTTCTTCTTCTTCTTCTTCTTCTTCTTCTTCTTCTTCTTCTTCTTCTTCTTCTTCTTCTTCTTCTTCTTCTTCTTCTTCTTCTTCTTCTTCTTCTTCTTCTTCTTCTTCTTCTTCTTCTGTATGTTGCAAGCATTTAACCAAAATGTACTTCATGTGCTTATTCTTCAACACATTTAAGATAATACTGCTTTTTGAGCATTTGTGGATATGTTCATGATTAACTAATGAACATTATTTATTTATTTCATTAGTTAGTTAGTTTTATTGACGGGGCATTGTGCATTAATGAACATTTCTGTAAATGCACCATAATTAGCCAAGAAGGATATTTTTCATCTGTAGTCCCTAATAGTTAGGTCCATGTTTTGTTATTGAATCATATGGAACAGTGTCAAATTGTATTGAGAAGGCTCTGTATCGGGGTATGCATCGTATCGTGCCCTGTGTGTCGAGGTATGTATCGTATTGCCAGGTTTTCAAAGGTACTCACCCCTAATATCTATAATGTCTGATGTTCTTCTCCTGCTCCTGACAGCTTTGTCATCAGCATCACAGTGTAATTCATGAAAAGCGTGTATTTTGCAGTTTCTTACATAGTAATAGAACTGGCCCTATTTTATTTTTGTCACCACATGACCTATTGCTGCTCATGTATTGAGCAGTTGTGGGCTGCTCTCGAGGACAGCCTTTGTTTGTGTTTTGGTCGGGGGGTAAGAAGTCAAAGAGCCTCTGTGCAGCTCTCTGATTTGTGGCTGCGGTGGAAAATTCTCATTTGGGATTTAAGTACACATGGCTTGAAAACCTGGCAGTCAAGAGTCGATTGGTGAGGTCAGCTCCCTCACACTTCACACACAGCAGGTTTACACATTCAACACAGTGACAGTAGTTTGGGCCTGTTAAGCCAATCGCAGCCCAGTGCAGCTGGTCCCCCCTGAAGTGGGCGGGAGCGCTGCTCAAACACAAGTCTGTCTCAGGACACACAACTTAGAGTTGGTGCTTTGGACAACTTTCATGCTCACCCATTTCATAGCATACATCCATTTATTTATTTATTTTGTCTCCTGTAAAATGGCCGAACTTGTGCGAATACGAAAGAAACGGCTGCAGGTGCCCATCTCTAGGTAAGACGAGAGGTTTTAATGACTCCTATAGAATCTTTATTACTAAAGTGTCATTATAGCAAGAAACAGTACGCTACTTTTGCATGTTTTTATCAGACTTCAAAGCAATGCCCCTCATTATGCATCTGCTGTTTTTATTTTAAAAAGACTCACAAGGAAGAAGTTACAAAGAAAAGATTGGACATTTTTAGTTTTTGCTGCTTTGCAACTGTCTCAGGGCACAATAGTGGCTGCATATTACCCATGAGAACCAACCCTTTGTTACCAGCATTATTTCTTCATATCACTAATTAACATGCCTCATTTGTGTGTGAATACTTGGGCCTGGAATTGCTGGTCATGTAGTTTTGTTCTGGTTAGTGCTTTGATGTTCTCCGTGTGTTATGCTTTGCTGGAAACTCACACATTTCTAGAGCTCTGTAGTTTATACTTGTAGGTGTGTCTGTTTATTATCTTGACATGAGCCAGCTGGAGTGCGCTCCTTCTTCATAGCTATTCTACAAAGGGGGCTTGTCATTTGTCTCTCTAAACACAGTTGCACTCAATGTGAAATTTCCTGCAATGCTCCCATCGTCGGAGTGCTAAGAGTAAAACAATAAGAGTGCCTTATCAGGAAGATTACTTGACAGTATAAATGGAGCCATGGCATTCAGATGGAGCTATTTTTATGGCTCAACAGCTTTTGAAAGGCCTTTGCCAGTGCGATAAACACTTGAAAGCTGTGAGCGTCTCATCCAGAACAGTTGTCTTATGATACAGCCTGTTTTTTATTTGTACACAATTCCTATTAAGAAATGTGGAATATACTCAGGTAGCTGCAGTGTTCATTTTCACAATCAATTTTTTATTTACTTTGATGACAATGTAAATATAGATTTTATCTTGATTTGAGTCATTAATAAAAGATGTCTTTAGAACAAGAAATTTTGTACTTTAAATGAGAAAAAGTCCCACATTTCTTGTTTATTTTGATTTATTTTCAAATTGTAAGTGAAATTAGATGTTTTTTTCTGAATTTAAGTGCACAAATCATCCTCTTATTTTCATCGAGGGCTGCATATTGAATTGTATACAACATGGAGGCCCACAGATTGATGGCCAGTGGAGTCAAACATTCAACTGGTTCATGTAAAAGAGGTTTAAACCTTTCCCTACACTTGTGTTTTGTCTGGAACCTTAATGCAAGCCCTGTCTCACAATAAAATGTTTGTTTTTGAGATGTTACTTGTGTTTAATTGTTAAACTTGCAGAAAAAAGTATAATATCTGGCGATGTGTGCCAATTGAACAAGAAGCTTTTGGGCCACCAAAAAGTGCTCTGAGGGCCACACTTAGAAGGTTGTATCTGCGTTCTAAAGGATTCTGAGATATTTAGGTTTAGATTTGACCACTCATAGAACAAAATGGAAATGGGAAATCAGTTTGGGTAAGAAAAAAATCAAAAATGCACCAAAATCTACAAAAGAATGTCGTATACAGAATAGGTCCAGAAACAAATATGTGAATAACTCAATTTCAACAAAATGTCAGATAGAGCCTTATAATTCTAAGGGGATGATATACTTGTTATATTGACTAATTTTACTTACCAACTCAAATCAAGTAACCTGGTGTCTCCCAGATTGATATCAGATTTGAGTTCTACACATTATCAATCTGGAATGGCTCTCGTTCAATCCGCTCGTGAAAGGGAGGGACTGTTACAGCAATAGTTAGAAGATAATTGGGTGAAACACCCGTTAGTAACCGCCTACTGTACTTTTTCTGAATCTAGTCGGGAGAAAAGCACAAACGTCTCTTTGCTCCTTTTCAAAGCAGAAATAGTAGGCATTTCAGCTAAAAGTCAATTGCGGGATCAAAAAGTAAGTCCTTAGACGTAGCCATGTTTATTCTCCGGCATTTGGTGCAACGTCATACCAACATGTCCTGCCTTAAACCCCAATGCAGGAACGTTATTGGTCCGTACAAATGGTTGAGCTGAACGTTAGTGATTGGACACTTTCAAGATGTATTTTTCCGAGTTTGCGAAATGACAAATCTCATGGGAATAATCTTGCAGTGCAAGGTTGCAAATCAAGGGCAAATCTACTTACAGTATTTCAAGAAAATTTAATTTTTTTGCAGTGTGGTCGTCAATGAAAATCCCATATGTTAATTTAGTCGACTAAAACAGAAATCAATTTAGTCAACTTTACATTTATATTATAATATTCAAATATGTGCAGGTCTGTTCTTTTGATATGAGGCTCTTTCAAACTGTTCCACTGAAGTTCATGTCTTTAGTCCCTGATTTTCATTTTATTTTGGCTGGTCTTATTAGGTGACGGAAATATCTGGACATTTTAGTCATAGTTATAGTAATAATTAGCTTCCTGTAATTTAGTTGAATTCTAAATATTACTTTGACTAAAATTATGAAAAAATATTTTAGTCGACAAAATGAACACTGCGCTGCTGAGATCAAATGCATTTTTTTATTGTGACAGGAAATAAATTTACTTGAGTCATGTTTAATAAGAGGGACATTTATCTTGCCAGAGAGTGCTCTCAGATTTATTGCTGCTGGAAGATTAAACCGCTCCTGGTGGGGAGACTTGACTGTGGTATTGGTCATGTATTTAATAACACAGATCCTTTCCCTTTCCAGCCCTGTTCAGACTTCCTTATCACTTTCATTTGAATATAAGATAAAACAAGAATTTATTGATATCACGGTGGAGATATTCACTTGTTACAAACGCTTCTAAGAACATACAGGGGGTGCAGATATTTATGGGAACTGTGATCAAAGAAGAACAAGGAAAATGTGCCAACAAGTAATAATAATAGAACAAAGGAATCTTGTGTGCAATGAATAAAAAAAGAAAGCACAACATATTAATAAACAATCTGTTCTTGACATGTTCTCATTCAAACACAGATACAAATACCATTCTTTTTGACAGACGACTTTGACAGAATACAAGCCAAGAATCCTAAAGTCATGACTCCTGCCATTTACAAACATTGTATTATTACTTGTTAAGACAATTCTGGTTCTTTGGTGTCAACTCAATGACTCTTCATCAACATAATGTTATTTGAAACATCTTCACATCAATGTCTGAATGACATCCACTGTGTTTCTCATTCATGATCATTTGAACTTTTTCTACTACATTGTTTTCTCTCTTTCAGGCTAAGAAGTATGCTGAAGCAGCTAGAAGAGAAAGAGGTTGACTTTGAGGAAATTAAAAATAACTTGGACATTACAGCATCTTTGCTTGAGGCGGTGTACCTCGATGGGACACGGTACGACGAACAAAACTGAGCATCAAACAATCACATCATACTTTTTTTTACCTGTAAAGTTAAATCAACTTTTGTGAGTCTAAGCCAAATAACTTAGCATTAGCTTTACATTTAGTGGAGTTCAGAAGTCCATGCTCTTAAGAGGAAAGCCTGCCGCAGTTTGAGTTCACCTTGTGTCAAACCAAGTGACCGTAGGCACTGCTCTGTGATCGGCCACTGCTCCTGACAGTTTGCCCTGAGGCACTGGCTGAAGGACGAGTTAAATGCAGAGGACAAACACCCTTTGTTTGTAGGCGGGGTGAGCAGCGCGCTGGTCTATTGTTTAGAAAGACGTCACTTTCTGGTGATTCATTTACACCAAACAACATGGATCAAATTTGACATGTACCCACTCAAGACTTAAAGGTAAAGCATTGGAGCACCACAGGGCTCTCCTCTGGCTCCCATCTTGTTTACCAACTTAAGTGGGTCATTCAACATAAAATTCCCTGATGTACAACCACTGAAACCTATTCAAAGCCTCCTGTTATGAAGTGGCTGTTCATTAATAGTTGACAGTGTATATGCCACAAACTGCCACAAACTGCCACTATCAGCGACTTAAATGATTTATCCATTCATTTATTATTAAAGCTATACATATAAGTTAATTTTACAGCTCAAGATGTGTTTCTAATAAAAGTGAACTGGTATCAAAATTTACCCATCTAAGTTAGTGACCCATGTAGCTTCAGTGCCTGTTGGAGCATGAAAGACCCAGGGGTGTGTCCAAGCTCAAATGATGGTAGTAAATTGCTGACTGAATGAAGCATTGATGACACTAAGCTTGCATGTGCATGGTCTTGTTTGTCCTTAGGCAATGTCTGGAGACAGAGGACGACCTGCAGCAGCTGCAGTCCGATGGGGTTCCTTCAGAAGTCACTGACTGGCTGGCCTCCACCTTCACTCAAAGAATCAGACGGACCGTTCGAAGATCAGATGAGAAACCCAAGTTTCGTAGCATTGTTCATGCAGTCCAGGCGGGCATATTTGTGGAAAGGTAATTTGATCACCCAGTCCTGATTTTTTAGCACATTTAAACTCTTTGTAAATAATTTATTGTGTTGGGGGTGAATTAATCTGATATAACATAAAGCATTAAAGTTGTGATAAGTAATGTAATCAGTTAATAAAATAAACCTTCTACCCTCTTGAAAGCAATCTCCGAGTGAAAAAGGCTATGTAGAATTTATATAAACATGTTCTTAGACAAGATGGCTGCACCGTGTCAACACATGGACTATAACTAACCTCAACATAAACACTGCATTATTTCAGGATGTTCAAGAGGTCCTACACAGCAGCTCTGCCAGACCAGCCTTCAGCGGTCGTAAGCTGCCTCAGAGTAAGCACTGGCCATTCATAAATCTCCACAGTGGAAACACATGTTTGCATCAACGATGTCTTCACTTCTGATACAGGACGTCGACCGCTGGAGTTTTGATGTGTTTGCTCTGGGCACAGCCAGCTCTGACCACGCTCTGCATACAATTGTCTTTGAACTCATCGCTAGATATGACCTCAACAACAGATTTAAGGTTTTTTTTTTAAATTTATTTTATATGTGTATAATTCTGGACATATTCCAGACTTGCCTCTATGACTTGACATTGACTTTGACTTGTGTGTTGCAGATCCCCATCTCCTGTCTAACAGAGTTCCTGTCTGCTTTGGAGAGAGGATACTGCAAACACAACAACCCTTACCACAACCACGTGCACGCCGCTGATGTGACCCAAACCCTGCACTGCCTGCTGCTGCGCTCTGGACTCGTGGTACTCGCTCAAGCACCACGCTCATAATTATTCCTCATTCCATTAAATGATAAGACTCAAAATTACCAAGAAAATAGCATAAAATATACTCTTATATAATTAATGCCTTTGTCCGTTTGCCCTGTGCATTTCTCGCTAAATGTGATCTACTCAGTAATGTAAAAAAGTATGTATGTAACAATTTTGAAAGATGTGAAAATACTGAATCTTTCCAATCTAAGCTGCTAAGCTAATCTAGCTGTACAGGCTGTACCAAGTCAAAACCTTTGACAGCGTTGTCTCTTGTGTGTTTAAAGCACTGGTTGACGGAGCTTGAAGTAATGGCATCTTTATTTGCCGCAGCAATCCATGACTTCGAGCACACAGGAACAACAAACAACTTCCACGTCCACACAAAGTAAGTCCTTGAACCGGAACATGCTTTATTAAGAACTAAGCCCAATAGATCTCACCCTAAAGCAAAAGTGCTCTACATATTATTGCAGATGTTTCTCAATATCTCACTTATAGTTTCTGCTCGACGGAAAGCACCAGGCTAAGATAACTTCACAAGGCAGTGTTGTATTTTTAGAAGTGGATGGATTTTCCACATCTGACTTTGAAGATGGCACATAACATACAGTATTTCTTTTTTATTTTGTGAGTGTAACATTTTTTTGTACTGTTTCTTTGGACTAGTAGCACAGTATTACTAATCAAAATGAATATGCAGTTGTGCTCAAAAGTTTACATACCCTTTAAGTTTACATACCTTTTTAATCTTTTGGCCATTTTTCCTAGAATATGAATAATAACACAAAAATCTTTTTTTCCATTCAGGGTTAGTGGTTGTGCAAAGCTATTTATTGTCAAAGAACTGAGTTTACTCTTTACTCTTTTCAGAAACTGTCCCTGATCTAACGTTTACACAACTGCCAGGAAAATTGCCAAATAGCCAAAGAAAAACTCACTTCAGCTGAAATACAGGACTCAAAATTGGACTCTGAAAAAATTTTATGTTTGTTTCAAGATGCACAATATGTAAACTTTTGATCAGGGACATTTGGCTAGTTTCTATTTGTTTGTCTATCTATCTATCTATCTATCTATCTATCTATCTATCTATCTATCTATCTATCTATCTATCTATCTATCTGAAATAAAAGACAAAATGTTTAAAAACAAGAAGACAATATTTGCACACTCAAAAGGAGTAGGTTGAAGTTCACAGAACTTATGTTGACCTACTCCTGACTTTACAGCAAAATTTGAAACACTTGAAAACTGCAGTTTGTGAAATACATTTTCTCTTGAGGAGGCAGAGAATTGTCAAAAATACACTCATGTATATTGAAGTATGAGCCTATGTGGTCCAGCACATACTGTGCATCATTTATGATCGTGTAAATAGTGAGAAAGGAGAAAGAAAAAAACATCATGTAGTTTCTCAGACCCTTGATATGTACATATAGTAATCTATTTGAAAAGCGTAAACACATTTTTTTTGACAATAAATGGCTTCACGCGACCACTAACCATGAGTCAAATAAAGGTCTTTGTGTCATCATTCATATGGGCTATATGCACGGTGAGCCCACATGACCAACTTCCTGATTCGATGACCGGGGGTGCATTTCCGTCTTGCATCAAATTGCATTGAATTTTTAGCAGGGCTCAGACAAATCTAGAAATATGTCAAGATAACGTGGAGGACAACGATTCACTGATGGCAAGTCAGTGGCAGTGTGTTAAAAACGCGATGTTGGATGTGAAAACTGACCTGGAGGAAACGTCAGTTTTCATCCAGGTAGGAACTTTTATCTCAGAGCTAATGGCTAGTGTTCAATTGAAACGATATAAAATTTAAACAACTAAATAATAATTAAACTGCAGACAGGCCGCTTCTTTATTGTGCATGCTCATTCAAAACTTTGTGCTAGTTTAATTTTTTATTTGGTGTTAGCCGTTAGCTTCGAGGCATAAACACCTCTCCTTCGGAGCACAGATGTTCCAATGAAGTGGTTACATCCGACGTAATGTTTTTAACCAGCTGCTGGTCACATGGTATCAGTCACTCGCTGTCCGCTGACAAATCTTGAGGTTAGTCTTCATTTGTGTGAGATATGCTAACTACTCAATGCAAATTAATAGGGAGAGGAAGGGCGCCAGCGGTTTTTGAGTCCAGTTGGAAGTCGCATGGGCTCGCTGTGCATATAGCCCATTCTATGAAATGCACAAGTTTACATACCCTGACATTCTGCACGGGTATGTAAACTTCTGAGCACAGCTGCAAGCTTATGCACTGAATAAGATGAAACCTTTGGTGTTGATTTAATGCCAACGTAAACATAATAGCGCTGGCAGATGGTAAATGATTAATATGGTAGTAAAACAACAACATTCATTTTGTTTTTTGGTTTAAAAATAATTTGTTTTCAGTCTCTCAACATCTCTCACAAGGGTTTGGATGTACCTGTCATTTAGATTTCATTGCAAACATGCATCAACTTAGATTTAGTATTTGGTAGTATTCCACTGTTTCCTCCTAACTTTACCAGAAGTATGTTTAGTCACATTTAAATTTGTTTAATAATAGATCTCATCTGCCAAGTAAATGGGTTACGTGCGTTGGCATAATGCGATGTGTAAATTTTACCTTGGTTTTCAACAACAAATGACACAGTGGTTCATGCTGTTCTGTTCTGTGTCCAGTTTGATTCATTGTGGAGGGCATATGCGTATAATCACGGTTGGAAAACATGCCACTGTATATTTTCCAGGCTACTTTAACTATCTAATGAAGCATATTATGTAAATGAGAGGGGGATTAGTTAATTAAGTTGCTGGATTGAGTCAATAAACCCACATGGTGCCTGCTTTTTATCACGCCCCCCTCCCATCAGCACTTCTAAATCATTACGACAGACCTTCTGATTGGACTGTGATGACTCCCTGAGGACTCCGCTTCAGGCCAAAGCCCCACTCGCTAAACTCACTAAATTCCTGTGTTTCTCTGTGGGTTCCAGATCAGAGTTTGCACTTATCTACAACGACCGGTCGGTGCAAGAAAGCCACCACCTCAGCGCAGCGTTTCACCTCCTGCAGGACGACAGCATGAACATATTTATGAATTTAACACGAGAAGAATGGATGTAAGGCTTGCGTTGTTGTTATATTATTTTTTTATGTGATTTTTTTTTGCTGGATGTGAAGTACAACTGTCCCGAATGAGGATTGTTGGGGATTAAGTGCATAATCTAACACTAATGCAAAAACAAAGACAAATTCATGTTTAGGCACCAAAGATACATGGCTCCTCAGTCCCGCCTTCTCCTGGTGCAAAAATCCCATTGAAAATCTCCATAGACTTTGCGAAAAATTCTAATATTAAGAGCACGACAGAGTTTCTGTTTCATTATGATTTCTTCTTCTTTCTTATTGATTTTTTGTGTCATTCAAATTCTATGAAAAATGGCGAAAAGATTAAAAGAGTATGTAAACTGTATATATTAAGTCTATGTAATCTTTGAATGGGACGGCTGGTACTGCCGAACTCAACAGGCTTTACTGCAATCATCAGTTCCCATGGGAACAGAGAAATGATGATATCGAGAAAGGTTACAACCTTATTGAGCTATGTTGTTTGCTCTGCACAGACTAAGGTCGCCTGTTAAACCGTGTGTGTGTTTGTGTTTGTGGTCAGGGAGCTGCGATCTCTGGTCATTGAGATGGTGTTGGCTACGGACATGACTTCCCACCTACTGCAAGTCAAGGCCATGAAATCTTGTCTGCAGCAGCAGGAGCGGTAAGCTTATAGTCTACTCATTAAACAATTAAACAACACACAAACACATGCAGGGGTTGTCAAGTTTCTTTTGTATGTGTAATTAGACATTGGTGATATAGAAATGATGACTTCCCCTTTTTGTTACAGGATCGACAAGGCCAAAGCATTGTCTCTGCTCCTCCACACAGCAGACATTAGTCATCCATCTAAACCCTGGGCACTTCATTCTCGCTGGACCAAAGCCCTTATGGAGGAGTTCTTTAGGCAGGTAGGCCCTTGAAGCCATCAGTGAGGCTTTCTTTTTAAGGAGTAGTGCTCTCTGTTGCTACATTTTACTACAATATAGAGCATATAAACCCATGTAAATTGTACTAGAGGAATTAGGCTGAATGTTGGTGCTCTTGCAGATGAGCCTCCTCTTTTCATATTGAGTGGAATGTATGTTTTTCATTAAATAATGACTGACAGCTTCATCCAGCCACAGCTGTCAGCCAAAAGCAGTTGTCTTATCAACACTATAGAGTCTAATGGACTCATGTGGCCAGAATCCATACAGCTCACATGCTACTAAGTAGTGTGTGGATGCCCTCTAAGATCCTCTCTTTTGTCTGTGTTTGTGAGGGTGATAGAGAGGCGGAGCTCGGACTGCCTTTCTCTCCTCTCTGCGATCGCAAAACCACACTGGTGGCTGATTCACAGATTGGTATGTCTTGCAACATGTGTTTTAAATCATATTTCTAATCATTCATAAGTCAATGTAGAATTTTACAGTTTACAGTTTAACAATACATTTTTTATTTAGAAATAATTTGGGTGTGCTTTATTCAGAATAAATACAACGGAGTTGTGTTGTTTCACTTTCACCTGAGAATAACAAGAACCAACAAAAATGAAAGAAAAACTTCTGTCCTACAGGTTTCATAGATTTTATCGTGTATCCCACATTCTCTCTACTGACCGACATGGCAGAAAAGATTGTAATTCCTTTGGTGGAGGAGAACCCCGGGGCCCCAGACCCCTGCAACAGACACAGGTGAGGCTGTGCACAAAAGTGCAGCGAAAAGGTTGTTTTCACAGCGTTGTTTAAATTGGTATCTTATTCTCAGATGGAGGGCAGGGTCCTGTATGACTCTGTGGATGATTCATCGTAGGCAAAGATTCTTCAGTCTTCATCTGTACTCTGTAGTTCAAGTGTCAGATGTTTCAATCTTAGTCCAAAGAGACCCACAAACGTGTCCAAAATTATGTTATGGGGCCCTTACAACTTCAATTTAATTTCAGACAGTCAATTCCCCCATCCTGACTATGTTTGTACAAGAATGTATACACTGAAAAATTAATCTAGAATCTGAGTAAAGTTTTCTTAAAATTAGTATCTGGCCTTGATTTGAGTAACTATTTTCAAGAAAAGAATTCAAGAAAATCTAAGCACACAAAATATGTGCTTGAAATAAGATTGTTGTTGATGTGTTTTCTTCATTTAAGTGTAAAAAAAAAGAAGAAAATTCTTGAAATTAGTGATAAAGGTCAATTATACTAGCGTAATTTTAAGAAAATGTAACTTATTTCTATATTTCTTTTTGCAGTGTACTAGTTATTTTGATGAGACATTGAGAGAAATTTAAGAGGCACACAGCACCTGTAATGTACGCACTATTGGGCCGAAGCAGCTGCATCGTTCTGTTTATTATGGAATCAAATTTGAGACAAAACTATTCAAAGGAACTCAAATAAAAATAAATTATAATATATTTTAGATAAGATTTTATTTTCATTCCAACATAAAAATAAACAATGAAAAATAGAAAAACTATTAAATGCTAAACATGAAGAATAAAAAAAAATCACTTCAGTATTCTTTAAAAAAAAAAAAAATTCATAAAATGTTTTAAAAGTTTTCAATTTAATTTTTTCCCTTTTTTTTGCATCTGACTCTCAAAGTTTTGCTTTTGGTGAAAAGCTGATAGGGAGGCGGGCCTTAGGATAGTGCTTTCTCATTGGCTGAAAGTAGTTTTGAGTGACAGAGAGAGACACTTCAAGGCGTGTAAAAAACACACAAGAGGCCTGCTACATTTCCCATTTTGTTTTTGTGGACTTTATGGTAAGTATGTATATGTATGTACCAGTATGTACAGTATGTGCTCCAAAATGACCTTGTGGGACCCTTAATAAGGAGTCATTTGTTTTATGTAGCTAGATAGTTGATGATCAAAGCTTGGTCCAAAGCCTTCAGCCAATGAGAAGGCACTATTCTAAGGCCCACCTCCCTATCAGCTTTTCACCAGTCAAATGCAAAAAAAAGAAAAAAAGGCAAAAGAGGGAAAAAAAATAACACTAAACTATATATTTATTTTTATGTTGGAATGAGTTTTTCGTCAAGGACAACATTCTTTTATTTTTTTAATTGTACCTTTATTTAACCAGGAAAGTCCCATTGAGATTAAGAACTTCTTTTTCAAGTGAGTCCTACACTGGGTGGTTTTAGTGTTGATCTAATGATCTAATGATCTTCCAGTATAACCCAGTAGGGAGGGGTTTACCTTATTATACTGTAGGTATCACCAATATTTATTCTACTCTCAACTTAAATCAATAGCCTCTCTAGTGGAGTGAGTGACTGCTAAATAACTTGACAGAAAATCAGCTTTATTCATTTTAATGTCCACTTATGGCTTTAAATCCTTTCAACTATCAAAATTGTGCCATTTTGATTGACTAACGCCAACACTTTCTCAGTCAAGTGTAAAAAACATTTAAACTTGTTGACTTTTGCAGACAGAGAAGACATGTCAGTTTGTTTTTCATACAGTATGTGTATAGGCTCAGTAATCGTATACAGTAGTTATAATTCTGGCCTAGGGCTGGGCGATCTGGCAAAAAAAATCTTATCACGATTTTCTTTAGTTTAAATCACGATTTCAATTTTCACAATTCATGTGTATAATGTGTTTTAAAGGCGACTAAATCCATCGGCTTCTTCTTGGGTTTAGACCTGGTGATGTAGTGGTTTAGTCCTGGTTTAGACCTAGTTTTCTCCTGGTTTAGACCTAGTTTTCTCCTGGTTTAGTCCTGGTTTAGACCTAGTTTTCTCCTGGTTTAGACCTAGTTTTCTCCTGGTTTAGTCCTGGTTTAGATCTAGTTTTCTCCTGGTTTAGACCTAGTTTTCTCCTGGTTTAGATCTAGTTTTCTCCTGGTTTAGTCCTGGTTTAGACCTAGTTTTCTCCTGGTTTAGTCCTGGTTTAGACCTAGTTTTCTCTGGTTTAGTCTAGGTTTAGACCTAGTTTTCTCCTGGTTTAGACCTAGTAGTTTTCTCCTAGTTTAGTCCAGGTTTAGACCTAGTTTTCTCCTGGTTTAGTCCTGGTTTAGACCTAGTTTTCTCCTGGTTTAGTCCTGGTTTAGATCTAGTTTTCTCCTGGTTTAGACCTAGTTTTCTCCTGGTTTAGATCTAGTTTTCTCCTGGTTTAGTCCTGGTTTAGACCTAGTATTCTCCTGGTTTAGTCCTGGTTTAGACCTAGTTTTCTCCTGGTTTAGACCTAGTTTTCTCCTGGTTTAGTCCTGGTTTAGACATAGTTTTCTCCTGGTTTAGACCTAGTTTTCTCCTGGTTTAGACCTAGTTTTCTCCTGGTTTTGACCTAGTTTTCTCCTGGTTTAGACCGAGTTTTCTCCTGGTTTAGACCTAGTTTTCTCCTGGTTTAGACCTAGTTTTCTCCTGGTTTAGTCCTGGTTTAGACCTAGTTTTCTCCTGGTTTAGTCCTGACAGTAGAAACAGTGAGTGGAGAAAGTGTCAGTATTTGAGCTGAATCACGATATGACGAT
>OMNZ01117076.1:0-15858 GCA_900303255.1 Lesueurigobius sanzi
TAAAATTAGCTTGAATTCAGAATATTTGACGTTATTCTGAGTAATTTTGACTTGCCAAGTAAAATTATCTGCCAATGGAATAAGTATTTTTGCACTTATAATAAGAAAAAGCATATAATTTGAAGTCAACTTTGATTTATTATCTCATTTTAAGTGCAGGAAGTAAAATACTTGTTCCATGGCAGATAATCTTACTTGACAAGTCAAAATTACTAAGAATAACATCAAATATTCTGAATTCAAGCTAATTTTTACTTATGAAGATATCAATTGTTGCAGTGCAGTATATATTTGGTCATAAAATACAGTTTCCCCCCCCCAAAAAAATACACTTTTTTTTTGTGAACACATTTTTTTTTTAAACAGACTAAACAAGGATTGTCTCTAAAAGTGGCATGTCCCCAAAAATGGGGACCCTCGGGCTTAAGAGGTTAAACATGTGGCTAGAGGCGCGATGGAGTTTCTGAGTCCACGCTATGAGACAGAGCGGCTCAGAACTGATCCAGTATTGGATTATTGGCTTTAAAAATGTGGAGGACGGTTTGGATGTTTGAACAATGACGTTGTTTTTTTTTCCAGGAAGTAGAAAACAAAGCGCTGCAGAAGTCGACATGAACGGAAAGACGCGAACAGGATTAATTCAAAACTGCGTGAATGAAGTGAAATACTGCTCCAGGTCTGTTTTTGGCGAGGGAACGTCAAATGTTACAGTATATCATGGTTAAAAGCTCGAAAAAGTCGACTTTGCATGATATGTCTCCTCTAAATTTAGCAAATAAATCTAATCTAAATAAATTTACAGTGGCAGATAATTTGCCTCCTCAAATCAAGGTCAAATACATTTATTTCAAGAAAATTATACATATTTGTAGATTGCGCTTTGCAGTGTAATACTAATTTTGTGTATAATTTAAACATATTAATGGCATAACTTGTATATCAGAACTTTTGGAATACTTCAACAGGTGTTTGCTAGATTCAAAATCATCTTAGGGGCCAGAGGATACATGCTGCTCAAGGGCTGGATTTAGCCCCAAGGACTTTCCTTGGTCTTGGGGCTAAAAAATCAAAACTGCAATGTTTTATTGACGAGGAAAGCATGTCGTACGTGCTGGCCAGGCTAATGTTTAAAAGGAATGGAAAAATAGATTCCTATGTGTAAACCTCACTTATAATAATGGATTTGTGGCTGAACTGGTAAACATCCAAGAAAAATATGGTTTTCAAGTTCAAGTGCGGGTCAGGGCCCTTGCATATTTCCCATTGCGCGATTGATCCAACGCCTTGCTAGAGTTCTGTGCTGTTTGACGACTTTCACATAGGATTTTGCCTTCTTTTAAATCAATTGGCACTTTCCTTTTTTCCTCCACCCATTTCTTTATAGCTTTACAACATCTCTGCACACATCCACATCTTGACCAGGCAAGGCTACACCACGTTGCACTCTCCCGGGTTGAGTTAGCCACACGTAACGCTTAAGGGGGTGACATCTCCTGATAGTCATGCCTCAGAAGCTCCATGAGAAAATGACGCGCGCCCAGGTGGTCAAACGCTCTTTTTGTCTCCAACCAGCTCCGGCGTCGGTGGCTGTTTATCACTTTGAAGGAGGAACCATGGTGGGTGTTTACGATTCCGTGCCTCTGCTAACTCCTCCGCCCCCCCCCCCCCCCCCCCCCCCCCCCCCCCCCCCCCCCCCCCCCCCCCCCCCCCCCCCCCCCCCCCCCCCCCCTTTTCCCGCCGAATGACCGGGCGCCTTTGTCGAAAAACGTGTATTGTATACGGCGTGGAGTGCGAGCGGTAAACCATAGTCATTCATGTCGAGGCAAGTCAATCCGGCTTTGAACGTGCTCCTCACAAGAGCTCCCATATGGACGGGCTCCGAAATGGCACTCAATTCATTTCATGCCATATTAGATGTATAGATGCGTACAATAGTGATCCCATTGGGCGTGCGTTTGAGAACATATTGCCGCCAGTCATTAGTCCCGGATTAATACAAGCGGGTATATACATAAAAGCCAGCGGAGAGCAATGCCTCGCGAGTTGGCATCCATAAATTGCGGAGATATAGTGTCTCTGGATGGGAGGCATATGGCCGTGGTAGGACACTGCTCCTTTGTAATTGAGCGGCAGAGCAAGCAGTCCATAAAGATGCCAAGACATAGTTAAATATTTATGCAGACGAATTGAGTAATAAATAAATGGTTAAATGAATAATGGCTTGATTAACGCGATCGCAATAGATACGTCATGTTTTATTCAGGCCATTAGCGCGAGCGGGCGATTACTGCTAATATTTAATTTGCTGGAAGTGCAAATAATAAAGTTGACTTTCGTTACACCCTCTTTTTCTTCTTCTTCGTTTTTGAATTGAAGAAACACTTTGTCACTCCTGATACGGACGCCATTGTAAAGTTACGGCTAATCAGAACATGCTCTACCTCTATTTGCGCTCTATTGGAATATTAGCGTCCCCCGCGCTACACAAACCCATTTCCTCCCCTTTTAGAGGAGATGAAAGTCGCCTTGTGCTTTTCTCCTGCCGGGATATTGTCTGCGGGCTCCCCACTGGGCGCAGGCAGATTGCAGTTTCGCGACGCCCTCTACAGTCGGTCTCCGGTCGTGGAAAAAACGTATCAAGAAAAGTGCAATTTATGTTTAAAAAAAAAAGAAAAAAAAGTATGATTAAACAAAGGGAATTTCAGACAAAGGCTCTGGGAGTTGTTTTGGGTTGACAGTCGTAACACGGCTCCCTGAATGGACTTAAAGAAGGAGGAAGAAGAAGAAGAAGAGGAAGAAGAAGAAGAAGGGGGTGGGTGTTACGGCTCTGACACCGAGTCCCACTGTGAAGTCAGAACCATATCAGACATGAAGCTGAAAACTGTCCACAGCAAACAGCGGGACCCCTGGGCGCTGCTCCTACACATCCTTTACACACGGGGAAAGTCTGGGCTGCACTGACTTCAAACGAGTCCAGATTAAAAAAAGTACAACGTGAGACTGTTGTAATTTAGAAACTTTTGAGGCCAATTTGAAGGTAATTTTTCAAAAGTTTGCATACATGTATATTTTATCTTGTTTATCATCGGGCTGCTTCGTTTTTGATGCGTTCTGGTAGAAACGTGTACACTGTTGCTCATGGCCCATCAAAAATAGAAATGCTTATAGCCAAAGGAAAATCAAAATACAGTTGATAAAGAAAACAAGGAGCCAAAAACGAGTCTGTAAAACGAGTAAAAAAAAACAACAACAAATACTTGTATACAGCTTGTACTCATTATTATAGCTTGGAATTCATTGTGTCAATACAGTTCATAACTTCATTCTTCTGACATAATTTTACATTCAGCAACTATGGAGTCATGTTGACGTTCAAGCTAGTCCCCTGTCTCTCTAAAGGGTTTATTTATATAAGTCATGTTTACTCTTTACAAACATCAGATTTGAGACACAAGAAAAAATAAACATTATCAAAAATCATTTTTCAATCAAAATGTATTTTTCTATGAATTCTATGAAATGACAAAAACAGGAAACCAAAACCATACAGTTATATATAACTACATTTGAGCTGTGCCACAGAACAGTGGAGGTAATTGTTCATTATGTTGCAAGTGCGCTGCAAAAAAATATCTTAAAACCATAATTTGACTGAAAAATTAAGAATATTTGACTTTCTTATCAGTCATTTTGTTTTGTTTTGCAAGTGGAATAAGTATTATTGTTCTTAACGTTTAAAATGGCAAACAATGAAAGAGGGAGCGAGTAAATGAATTGGATAGATGTGGTCGAAACGCATTCCTAACTTTCCTAACACATTTCCTAATTCTTCAGGGATGTGGTTAGACACACGTTTCACTACTTGCTGTGTCACTTTTCAGGGTTTTTGTCACAGAAAAGCTGGAGAAAATTGCCTTCAAACTGATGAAATTCATAGAAATGCTGTATATTTAGTTTAGTTTACAATATACTGAAGGATGATAGAACAAAATTCCACTCCACAACTATGAAGAAATCAGATACAGGGCCTTTAATCATCATTCTTCAAGTATATTGAGATGTATTATCTTATCTTAAGTGCAATGACATATGTATTTTCTTCTTCTTTGCCTTACTTGTTGAAATCAAGGACAAACTCACCTTTTTCCTATTCCTAGATTCGTTTTTGCAGTGTGTGTGTGTGTGTGTGTGTGTGTGTGTGTGTGTGTGTGTGTCTCTCGCCTTTGAAGCCACAGCCTTGCCCCGTGCGTCTTTACAACGGGGCAGCTGAGGCCCACAGTCCTGCAGCCGTGTCCAGCCCAGACACCAGGCTCCTGCCCCCCCCCCACGCCCTCTCTCCTCTGGCCTTTGAAGTCCGCCTTTTCTGCCCTTGCTCCGGACCACATAGACGCACCGCGAACATCCACAACTCTCTCTCTCTCTCTCTCTCTCTCTCAAAAAAAAAAAAGAAAAAAAAAAAATCACACACGGCAACAACTCGCCGCCCATTTACATGTTTTTGTTATCTAACGGGAGACGAGAAGTTGTTTGATATCCGTGGACACAAAAACAAGCTGCTCGGCTCGGGGCACGCTGGGGTGTCTAACTGATTGACTGCATGGGCAAAGTTCCCAGGGTCCTGTCTTTGTGTCCGACCGCTTTTCAAACACCCCCAGGCTTGAGAAAGTTTTGCCGCGGGCAGAAGGAGGGAAAAAAAAATGATAAATTAGAATTACATTTTTCCAAATCAGAGAGGCTCGTTTTATGGAAAGGTGAAAGAAAAAGATATCCTTTTATCATGCGGAATCAAAGGACAATGGCGTTTTTGACGTGAATGTGTTCTGCCTTTTGGAAGGGTAATCATATGAATATGCAAAATAAAAAAAAAGGTTCCCGCTGGGCTCGCGCGATTGATGGGACACTTTCGGGTTTTGCGGTTTACATTTTTGCACGTTAGCGATGTGAGCCGCTCTTTTATTAAATACAACAAAATAAGCTGAGGACTAATACGCAGCGAGAGACTGGCGGCTTCGAAATATTCAAATGTCGCACCATTTCTAATTACAACTGGCCCTCAAAGGTTTTGCGGAAGGCGGCGTACCTGTCTGGTCTTATCTTGCCAGAGTGTGGACTGTGCTTCAAGGCGAGCGTGGCGAATGAAAGGAAACAGGCGAGCGCCCCGCCAAGACAGTAGTCGAGGAACTACCATGAAAAAAAAGCCCGGCGGATAAAACACAAGTGTAAAGGGAGAAGATAGATGCTGTCCCTGTTACCCTTTGTGCTCTGATATAAAAGCTTTAGACTCCGCGCACAACCTTTCCAACCGGTAACGGCGTTTCAATCACGCACCTGTGACAACGCGTACGGGCCGCGCCGAAGCACCGCGCAAGCAAATCACAAATGCCTAATGGTCTTTATCATAAATATCAGTACTGCAAAGGTTATGGCGAGATGGATACGTCCCCGCGCCCCATTTAGTTTGCGCGCGGGACAGAAGTGAGTGATGCGGCGCGGGGAAACGAGTGGGGCAGCGTTTCAGGGCTGATCTTCACGCCGGTGAAATATCTGCTCTTGCGTAAAGGTTATCTCAATATAACTTCTGCGATGTTTCCCTCAAATCGAAGGCGCTCCTGAACTAATGGAAGACCTTGCCATTTTGCGCTGACTTAAAGGCAGCGCGGAGACTATGCCGGAGCTTAAGGTGAGGCCGTGCAGGTGAAAGTCCAGGGTTTTCAGTTTTGAGGGTTTGTTTGGAGCTCACTTAGCGGGGGCTTTCGTCCGGAAACAAAACGAGCGCGCTGCAAACATTATGTTTCTAGATGAGTTTTAATGTCTCTAACTCATAAAATGAATATACTTTTGTGTTGTTTTGACTAGTTAAGGTTTAGTTGCTCATTTGACCTGCATCATTTGACTTGTTCTGGGATTCTGAGATTGCTTCTGTCACTTTTTATGTGAAAAAACAAACAAATTTGACATTAGTGCGTATTTGGCCTTTTAGTGACCCCAGTGGCTTTATGGGTGCAACATGGCACCTAACTTTCCATCACAGCAGACTCTCCAGGAGCTATTTCTGGAAAGTTTCTGGTACAAAACCCTAAAAACAATGGGCCTCATTTATGAATATTTTCTTAAGAAAAAGTTCTTGAGTACAACTTAGGAGAAACTTAAGAAAAACTTAAGTCTGACTCACGAAGCGTTCTTAAGAAGAAGACAAAACTGTTCTTAAAGAGAGATGATTTTTGGTGCGTAAGAGTCCTCCTGACTGTTCTTAGGATTTGTTCTTCCAGAAGAGCTCTTTCAGCTAAGAACACATTTTGTGAATGCCCAAAATGTTCTTAAGTCGGCCTTAAGAACAAATTTGTTCGTAAGTTTGTTTCGTGAATGAGGCCCATTGATTCTGTAGCGCAGGGGTAGGCGAGTTTGCTTGGAGGTGGGATGATTTTTTTCGTCCTAATCAATAGATCGAGGGGCGAACCTGCCCATGGTGGACCATTTTCTATGATTATTTGTTTAATGCAGTACATCTTATAGGCTGCTTTAAAGGGGGTTTGGAGGTCTTCACCCAGGGATTTTTTTTTTTATAATAAATTGACACTATTTCAGTATTATTAGCGTTACAGATTACACAAAATGGCCTCTGTGATGGAAAGTACAGGTGCCATGCTGCACCCATACAGTCACTGGGACTCTAAAAGGTCAAATAATATAATTAATATTTCACATAAAAAGTTACATTGTGCACCTTTAAGTCATATTAGTTGCCAAAGAGGTGAGAACAGTGGATTTGTCCTTTTGGCAGTTTTATTTTCTTATTTCAAATGGGATTACCTCATAACCAGTCTGAAATGTCATAAATCAGGACAACTAATCTATGACTGTAGTAAATATCTAGTCAAATACTCAAAACACAATTAATATTACGAAATCAAGTTATTTAGACCCATGTGTGATTGTTATTGTGCGTCTAAACTATACAAAAAGATGTCTATTTATTTGACTAATTCATCTTACCTCACCATATACTGTATTTAAAGAGGATATTGTAGCTCTGAAGTGTTTTCCTCGCTCACTGGAGACATCTCCACTTTGGGTGGCGACTACTCGCGCCAAATATTTTGGTCTTGTTCTTTGTTGTTTTCAGAATTTTTCAGAAGAATTGAGCAATATTCAATACCTAGCCAAGTATATATCTCAGTAATTACTAACCCATACAACCTATAGTACCACTCACCTCTGGCTTATAACATTTATTCATAATTAGTTCATTTTTAGTGAATTCCTTGTTCACTTGTTTCCACATTTGGTGTCTAATATGTCAACAAATTGAACCCACAATTTTAAACCAGGCTCCACCCACTCCCTAGACATCATCTTGACAATTTGTAAGCACTTTTACACAAAATCCCATATTTTGTTTCTTGTATTTTTGTACATAAATATAGGATAACTATATTTCTAAACATATTTATGTATATAAATACAACATTATTTATCCACATGGGAATTTTTATATTAATACATGTTTAAATGTCTAGGTTTAAAGGTTCTACAAAGATAAACAAACAAAATAACCAGGCATTACATCTGACCTGACTGATGGTTTACTCCTGAGAGTCATAATAACATCATAATATCTATTGATCTCCATTGATTTGCTATTAAGGTCTAGTTTAACCTTGATTAATAGAAGGTCGGCTGTCAAGTCCATGGCCATAAAGGGATCATTGACACGCTACAATAGCCCTGGTGAACCGATCGATGCCTGACCCTTGGCTCTTATTTACCACAATGTAAGTGCAGCTTTTCCACAACATGATGAACAGTGTCGGTCTGAGAGCCACTGGGACTCGGCGGCCATAACCTTGAGCATGAGAACGTGTTTGTCTGTGTGAGCTTCACTGTGAAGGCAACTAGCTCTGCTTTTACTTTTCATTTGTACTAAATCTTAGTTAAAAAATTACTTATGTCTAGATTTAAAGTGGTAATAAATGCATACAGCTTTACATAAACGATTTTCAGGCCGAGATCCCCAAAATTACCATGCTAACAATTTAGGACCCCCCCACTAGCAATATCTTTAAAACCTGGTCTTAAAATCATCTTTGGACCCCCTTGTGAACCTCTGGAGGTCCTGATCTCCACTTTGGAGATAGGATGGCTATTCATGGGTTTTTTGTCACATGACTTTTTCAGCATTTGTAGGACTTTTGACTATACTAAGAATGGTTATTTGCTATGGCAAGGATTTTTTTTTAATTAGAGACCCATTGTGAAGAAAAAAAAAAGTATTCTTACAAAAATATTTGTACTTTCCTATTATCCTATTATTTCCTATTAAGCCGTTTCACGGATACCACCATGTTGACGTTTTTTCGCGTAATTTTGCGTTGACGCGCTGCATTATGGTCTTTAAAGGGGCACATCCCGACTCCAGGGACTGAAATCTGTTACTGCTTTGTGAATATTATAAGAAGTTCGAGCTATATTTGCTATTGATTCCAATATTTGATAACTATGTGTTGTTGATCGTCTCAAGGGTATTTACTTGTACTAATTATAGCGGCAGAAACGTCTTGTAAAACTAAATAAACCCTCTATATCAGGGAAATATTGTCCTCAGTTTGTGTCCTTTCAGTGTCCTTTGCAGATTTGGGAAAATAACATCTGTAAACATTGTTAAATTTAGAATAATGCGGCGAGAGAGAAGCTATTGCATTAGCGACCGACTCTTAGCTACCCCATGGCCCCCCATAATGCATTGCGCCATTTCAATATGGAGGTATCCGCAACACGGCTTGTTATGTTTGCATATGAACTCTTCATCTATCTATCTATCTATCTATCTATCTATCTATCTATCTATCTATCTATCTATCTATCTATCTCTACTTCCTCTCTCTGACAATACAGACACAATGCTGTCCATCTCATCCCACAGTTATCATTGTATGTTGTGTCAGTCTCATTATCAGATGGAGTAAAGTCCTCTTTAATCACCATTGACCTCTAGCACTTACATTTGGATTGTGAACAGAACATGCAGATACCAATGAGTGAGACTTCATGCTTGGAGTCCTAGCCAAATTACAACACTGTGAAAAATAGCTCCTTGAACATAACCCGCTGAGCTATTTTCAAATTGAATGCCATTATTATTTTTAAAAACTGAGCAATTAAAGTAAATTCTCCGTCTTTAACAATAGCTGTATAGTGTGTGCCGTTTGCCGAATCCCCGAGGTGGGCTCACTTATAAAAGCTGCATTGGCACCCCATTAGGCAGGACCGGAGGGGACAGGGTATATCTCACTCAATGACCTTTATTATGAACAGGGCCCATAGGTCAGAGCGGGAGACAAATATGTATGAGGCTGATTAGGACTGCTGCCCTGAGCTTGGACCTGCAGGCGTCCAGCAGCACGACACCGGCCCGGTCTGTCCGAATTAAGACTAAATGACCACGGCTTACAACTGCCCTTTTTACAGATCCGAATAAAGAACGGCTGGTGTGGGAGCGCACAGTCTTATTTTTGCACAGACGAGAAAAATAAGTCTATTTCGAGTGTTGTTATTAACTGAGTGAAATGATCTAGACACGGATGCTTTTGTATCGAAGCAAAGCAAATTAAAGCCAGAGGAGGCGTTTCTTTTTGGTTGTAGGAATAGATTTTTAGTGGTAGGCAACTTAACCTTTATTGGAAATGGCAGGAGGCCATTCATCTTCATTCTGACAAGTCTAATCCATCCATTGGCCAAAAATGTTGTTACAGTACTACAAAGGCACATGTTACACCTGATACCTGTACAAACATGTAGTAACCCGTCTTTGAGATGGAGATGTCGAGATCATTGTATCTAAGTAATCTAGTAATTACCTTTTCAAAACTGTGGTTTGGATCACTTCCCCTCTCTGTCTCACCGTTTTCCCAGCTTATGATGCGGCCACTGTTTCTGTAGGAATGACTCTTGGGTCTGCTCCAAGTTTACAAGCAACAGAGGTTTGGTTGAGCGTAGTCAGAGTATATTTTATTTTGCTTATAAGATAAACTCAGTGTGGGTCAATTATCAAGACGAGTGGGAAATAGCTGTAAAAAAGCATGTAACTATTCTTAAGCATGTCGCACCTACTTTTTTACCATTTGAAATCGCATGTATCACCATATTAGAGCCAAAATTATGATGTATGTAAATGACAGAATGCTATGAGAGTAAAAAAAAGTGTGTAAATGTCTTATACACATACTATTTGTTTTGCACATGAGCAAAAACTTAATAAATGCCCCCCAATGTGCTTTATGTAGACTACTGCATTACTTTCACAATAACATAGCCTGAAAACGTAAAATGTTTCTCAAATGTTCATGAGGTATTATTGGAATCTTTACAGAACTCATCATCCGTAACCTTGATTACTTTGTCGCTGATATACAGTATGTTGTGGCCAAACTTTTCATAGAATATGAATGACAGCACAAAATGCTTTATTTCACTCAATGTTAGTCGTTGTGTGAAGCCATTTATTTTCAAAAAACCTGATTGTTTACGCTTTTCAACTCGAAACTGGCCAAATGTCCCTGATCAAAAGTTTACATATTGTGCATCTTGAAACAAACGTAATTTTTTTCAGAGAGTCCAATTCTGTCAGAGAGTCCTGTATTTCAGCTGAAGAGAGTTTTTCTCTTTTGAAGGTCATGCAAATGTTAGTAGTTTCTGTTTCATTATGATTTCAAAAGAGTAAACTCAGTTCTTTGGCAATAAATGGCTTTGCACAACCACTAACCATGAGTTGAAAAAAATATTTGTGTGTTGTTCATGTTCTGGGAAAAATGACCAAAAGACTAAAAGTGTATGTAGACTTTTGGCCCCAACCGTAACTCCTGTTTTAGCATGTGTTTCCCTGGTATTTCTCTGGCTTAGTTTGACCTCAGTGCACTAGTTAAAGGTTGCATTCATGAGGGCACCAGTCCATATCTGTCGGTCAACCCAATCCGATCAGACAGGTGATGTAGGCGAATAATCCATTAGAAGGATACAGAATCCCTTCTTCAGCAGTGCGCAGTTTGAGCGCTCTCAGCAAGAACCTTGACGGGCCCCAGAGCCAGGGGCCTGTCAGGAGCCGGGAGCCGGAGTGATGGAGAGCCCCCGCCACGGTGCGCTGGACCCTGGCTCTCACCCGCGCCCCACCGCTGGGCCCGCCGCTCGCCCCCCTGGTCACCGCAACACAATCCAGATGTATGGAGGTATGCGCGGGCTGGACGCCTCTTCTGACGGTGGCTGTGGGAGCGCGCCAGCACAGCGTCGGAGCAGATTAAGATATTTCCTGTCAGTCCACTGTCTGTCTGTCTGTCCCACGGGGGGCGGCGCATTTCCATTATTGAAGGAAAATTCACTCAGATCCCTCAACCTTGTCGGCCAATCACAAGTGCTCCCGGAGGACGTTAATGAAAAGGCGAGCGGAGATCCCTGAAGAAACATCTCTATGGCTGCGCACTGTAATGGCCATGGGAGCAGCAGAACAGCACTCCGGTTCAGTTTGCCACTGTGGGTTTTTCCCTGAATCCATCTTCGCTGATATGACTTAGTACGTTTTCCAGTGTTGTCGCGCAGTGCACAGCAAACATGATTCCCTCTGTCAAGTCAAGAGTTTGTTGATGGAAATAGAAATAGAAAAACAATCTGGTCATGAATCAACTGCACAAATCAATCATTATTTAAATCTCCAGATGTGCACGTTTCAGTAAATAAACGAGACAGTGAGTTGTTGTGTACAGTGGGTTTTGCTCAGTTGCTTGTTGTAAGTTAGTCGTCCCAAACATGTTCCACTTTCTCTCTGTTTGGAACCTTTGTAACATCGCAAATCATACATTTTTGGTAAAAAGAAAAACTAGAAACAAAATGTTCGGGAAGTCAGTCCCACAACAAATAGCTTTTTTTGGGGAAGGTGCTCTTTGGTGTTGGGGGACAGAAATGCAAGAGAAACACAAAAAAACAAAGCACTCTTCCCACAACATTAATTCTCCATTTACATTTAAAGCCTTTATTTTGGTGGGCTAGTGTATTGCTGGTTTCTTCCAAGCGTATCTGCTCCAAACAACCCTCTCTCAAGAAGCAAGGAACCTAACCCTAACCCTAACTCTTACTTCCTGAAAAAATTAATATTTTAATACGCGGTGTTTGTAAATTTGATCTTTGTTTAAACTGGAAAGATAAGATAAGATAAGATAAGAATCTCCTGGCCCCAGAGTGGATCCTATTGTACATGCTTTTAGTGGAAGGAACACCAAAGCACTCAGAGGAAACCTACTCAGGCAAAACATGTAAACTCCACACAGAAAGGCCCCACCCAGCCCGGGATTGAACCCAGAATCTTCTTTCTGTGAGGCGAGAGCACTAACCACCTTGGCCACACATTGCTATAGAGCTGCAAAGCAATAAAAAACATTTTTAGTCCAATCTCTAAAGATCCAACAAGTCATAAAAGACAAATCAATAACTGCACATGAGGCGTTTTCAGCTGATAGGAAAGAAAAATAAAAGAGGCGGTGGGCAATGGGACAATTTAGACTTTCACAGCAGACTATAATGATAAATGTAATTTATGGAGTATTCACACTTTAACTAAATCAATGGACAGAGCACATGAAATGTGTAAGTTATCTTCTAATGTATAATTGGAAAATGAGTTATAAGTATTCTGAACAATACACGGTGTTCATAAAAATCCAATCTCTGTGGACTCTTTAAAGTAAAAAGGCAACGCTCCAACTTCACAAATTGCAGCAATGATTTTTAAATAAGTGTGTGGGTCTCCTTCTTTGCCAATTGTAGTGAATAAAGACACTCTGGGTTGTTATGAAACTGAATCAATAATGCAGAGCACCGCTGTGTCTTTATTGCATCTGGGGAGCTACTTATTCATACAAAAGGCACATTACATTAAGGGCTTGGCTTGCCCAAGGCTTGTAGTTATTGAAATTTAAAATTATGTCTAACATCAATGTCTTTTGTAAATATGTCTGTTAATTTATTAATGCATTAGTGTAGCTTAATGATTCATTATAAGTTTTGGATGTGAGTTTGTTGCTGACATGTTGCTAATTACTGAACAGTTGGTAAATGACAGAGTGGGAATGTGTCAAAATATTACAAAAATTAACAGTGTGCTCTATGGGCTCTGTAACAAATTAACATGCTTTCACCATATCCGCAGAACCTCCAATGTATGTGCGCCTGTAAAGTCTGTTAAGTGTGAAGAGGGAATGGCTTTTGGGCTGTGAAATCCCTGTCAGTGCGAGGGCTTAGGGACTCTGGGAAAACCGCTACTCCGAGACGTGGCATTAACACGGAACGGTCACATTGTCTCTGGAAAGGTTTGGTTCATTTTTCATACTTGGGGTGCAGAACTTTTAGCCCGGCCAGCCACACTGCTGGGCATCAGGTCGAGCAGAAAGACGGGTGGCTGGCTTGGCTACACAGCTTTAGCGTTTGAGTTCACTTTTAATTCCTCATCTAAAGTTATATTTTTTTTAGGAGGGAGGGAATTCGGTCAAATGCTTGAGTAGGGCTTATTTCTTGATATATAGACCCTTTCGCTGCTTACATCATCAGTGACATCAGCTGGAGGCAGGAAGTGAGCAAGAGAAATAAGATTAAACTAAAACTAGCGAATATAAGTGTAAAACTACAACTAAAAAATGTGGTCCTGTTGTGGCTTGTGTGCAAGAACAAGAGGAATGACATTTGAGACGATAAAATAAGGTTTTATCTGATATTTCCAACAACAGTTAGACATTTGTTTACAGCTACAATGGAAATAGATAGGGATCTAGCTTTCCGCTTCCAGCTAAGCCCGGAATATTTACAAACAATGAAAGGGTGTATTTTTTCATCAATAAAACTCTGAACTTACTATTACAGTATGTGTGCAAAGGAAAACCCCGACCAAACAACATGAACTGGTTTGCAATTTTCCCGTAACGAAACAATAACAATAGCTGCAACACACCTGCTAATACGGCTAATGCTGACAGCAGCCACTGACCGAGGAGCCTCTGCAGCTGCTTAAAAACTTAATAGCCTCAAAACGGAGAAAGGATTCTTGTTACCTTTTGCAATGCTTTCATTAAGGCTTTAGAGTCGGAACTCTCGCAGAATCGAATACAACAGCCGTGACTGAGAGCGCCACAGTTCTTACAATTGTTTACACATAATCATTTCCCAGGTGCTCACGATGGTTAGTTTCTTTTGCAGGCCTTCAAAATATAATATCTGCTGCTTACAGGGCCTATACTGCAGTATTATAATTTAAATACATAAGCTATGAGCACTATAAACAGTGTTGGGAATGCAATTTTATTTATTTTCTTGTTGTGCAAAATGCAAAATGTGGGGAACAGGACAATGCCTTCAGAATAATCCAGCCGACTGAAAACTATAATTGAATAAAGCCGCCCGAGACATATTCAAGCTTGTGCGCTGGTGGGTTTGTGTGTGTGAATGGCCATGATAGTTGCCCATGTAATATTAATGGCCATTGTGGTGTGTTTATGAACAGACAGAAAGGTCAAGCCTCCTGTGGTGCGGGTTAAGGTTTATGCCCCCTTGTCCCGCTTCATGGGACGATATGCACATTGAAGTCTGCCAGTTTTTTAAACATCAAAACAGGAAGAAGTTTTCATTCATAATACCCTTTATTATTGTTTGTACAAATGTATATTATAGCATGTTAAAATGCATACCAATCAGAAGGATTAGTTTGTTTCAGATTCTCAGGCGTACAATGGACCTCTATAGCACCTCAGCATTTAGTGGTCAAATGCAATTTTTGATGAATACTTTTTACTTTTACTTCAATACATTTTAGAGCAGGTATCAGTACTTTATATTCTACTACATTTTTGAATTTAAGTAAAAGTTAAGTATTGTGAATAGTGGTTTATACACATGTATTTTCACTGTGACGAATAGTGGGTGAATGTAAAGCTGCTGTTCATTCAGTCTGTTGGACCTGGTTTGGACCTGGTTTAGACCTGGTTAGGACCTGGTTTGGACCTGGTTTGGACCTGGTTAGGACCTGGTTTAGACCTGGTTAGGACCTGGTTTAGACCTGGTTAGGACCTCGTTTAGACCTGGTTTAGACCTGGTTTGGACCTGGTTTAGACCTGGTTAGGACCTGGTTTAGACCTGGTTTAGACCTGGTTTAGACCTGGTTTAGATCTGGTTTGAAACAAAAGCACAATTCTTCATTAAAAAAAAAATCACACATCAATCAATCAATCAATTTATTTTTGTAACGCCCAATATCACAACAGAAGTCATCTCAAAGGTCGGTACAGACAAAAACAAATCAATATCAGACATCAATAATGATCAAAAATAATTCACACACGAATAGAATGACCAGATGTAATGTCCCGTGAATAAGTAAATCACTTAGATCTCACCAATAGTCTCACCAATAGTTTCAAAATCTTGTAGTAAGTTTGAAAGTGGATACTTTACTTATTTGAAAACAATTTGAGAATTTGAATCTAGAACTTTAACATTTACTTAAGTAAATTTGTTGCTTCTTTATCTGTATTTTTACTTACTGTAAAATTGAGAACTTCTTCCAACATTGGTAACAGGGCTGCACGATATCGGAAAAACTTGTGATATGCGACAGGGGCATGCAATATTGCGATAACGACATTATCGCGATACTTTGATAAACCGTTGTAATATCTTTTTCAGCAAATTATGTTTTGGTTTTAGTGTTGTAAAAAATCTCAGTCAGATGGAAGACTTAAGTGAATTTGCGATATTTTGTGGATATTGCATCACCTAATATTGCGATACGATATTTTTTACGATATATTGCACAGCCTTAATTGGTAACCA
>OMNZ01117082.1:0-16606 GCA_900303255.1 Lesueurigobius sanzi
AAAAAAATTGAGAAAAATTATGAAAAATCATGAAAAAAAGTGAGGAAAATTATCAAAAAAATACGAAAAATACAAAAGAATGATGAAAAATGACAAAAAAAGATGACAAAAATTATGAAAAACAAAAAAAAATCATGATCAATATTGTTGACTTTACGTTTCTTCAGTTCTTTAAGTTTTTATGTTTTCAAATCACAATTGAATCGTCAAATTTCTGGTTTTTGATGGTGCTTTTGTCAACTATTTTGGGCCCACTGCGCCTTGTGTGTCCAATTTGGGTCCTGTGGGGTATAAGAGGTTAATGCCCCGCGGAAACCCTGAAATGATAACCACTCAAAGTCCAATGCATTTCAATAGCGGAGAGCAGTGGTTTCACCGACGCTTGATATGTCGGAATTGTCAATTCTTGTAGAGAGAACCAGTCCAGTCGTAAACAGTAATCACATCCATGACAAGTAAATACCCTTCTACATCCATGTAAACACCAAACACCCAACACCACGCTGTCAAATGGACAACTTCCGCTTGGAACATTAGTGGAAACCTAAAGGGGTGTATCTTTAGTTTATTCATTAAACACTTTTCATTAAACATTTTCTCAAGAGATAGTGATTATAAACTATAGTTTGTATACATGGAAATGTATGCTTGTGTGTGAAGTCAGTGTTGAATACTCAATCTTGATGCGGCATTTAGCCTTTGGTGTGGAAGTACCTCCCCACACCATACTAAAATGGTATGGTCCACAACACCCGGGAAAAGACGGCCCGCGCCCCAGCGCTTATAGCATCCATTGTAAAGACAACGGGCTGTAGTCATTCAGGCACTCTGCGAGGGGACACTGCACCGGTGGATTTTTAACTGTATTTTAGCTCATTTTAAAGCCATTTTATCACTTTCCTTTAGTGCAACGGTTACCATGCCAACCAGCACTTCCCTGTCACTGCCAGAGGATGTCAGAAAAAGGTAATGCTGATATATTGTGAATGTAAATAAAGCTGGATTTCATGAGCGTCTTCTTGCTTTAATGTTTTCTGAAGATGTAATGGCACTTAGTCATACGCATTATCTGCCTGTATGCCAATACTTTGCCTGTTGGCTCTGTCCCGCTAGCTTTAGCTAATTTCATGAGACGAGTTAGCCCTTCTGTTAGCATGTAGCCTGTCAAAGGGAAAAAAACGGCATGGTGGATTTGGCGCCACTCAAGTCTTCCCACTTGTTTTCTTTACGATGTGTTAACGACATGCCTTATCTTGTGTGTTAAACAGAAGTAGCTACGGAATAAACGCACGGCGCTGTTTATTTGTCACAATACGTTGTTCACATAAACATTAATGCGAGTACTCTTTGTCCGCAGACTACAGGTGCTGGATGAAGATGGAGTTTCAGATGAGGTGGGTTATAAGCAATGCTCGTCTTTACCAAACGCTGTTCAATACATCAAACTTTAGCAGTTTCACTTTTCTCAACTTGCAAACGCTCCAGTGTAAACCATCACTCATTTTGTCATTTCCCTGACATTCATGTATTTGATCAAGTCCAATAAACCAGGCGGTACACTTTCTGCACAGTCTTGAGTGACCTGTTTTAATTTGTTTACATTCAGGAACAGGTGAAGGAGAAGCTCAGTTTGTTGAAGGACTTTCTGGACACTAGCATCCAGGATCATCTCAAGAGCCTGAAGGACAAAATGACTAGTTCAGAGATCTCAAAGGTTTGTCTCAGTCTTGAGGCCGTACAATTTTTATCAAAAGCTTTTCCCAATGTCTTTTATATGTCTTTAGGAGGCATATATCTCTAAAGTAAAGGCTGTTTTGGGAAAGGAGCTGTCTCTTGAAAATGGCTCACATGCTGCAGGTTTGGAACAAAACGGAAAATCAAATGGCCTTACTAATGGTTCTCACGAAAATGGCGATAATGGTGACGTGACGATGGAGGATGAAACTGAGTCTGTTAAATCCCCTGGAGCTCCCAAAGGAAAGGGTGGTCGCAGGAGCAAGGCCAACTCTGACTCAAAAAGTTAGTATTTTCAGCTTTATGATGCTGTCACTAAGTGGATATAAAATAAAATTACGGTTTATACAACTTTGCATTTCTAGAGTCTCCAGCAAGTTCTAGAGCGACAAGAAACAGTGGCAAACAACCAACCATAATGTCCATGTTCTCCAAAGTGTAAGTAAAGTCAAATAAAGGAAAGGGCGATACATGTGTCAAATGTTTACATTTTGTGGCCTTTATTTAGTCAAAAACGCAAGTCTGAAGACTTGAATGATGAGGTTACAAATGGAAATGGACATGAAGATGTAAAGGAAGACCAGGATGTTGACGAGGTAAAGGCCCATTTGTGTAATCTACATGTGATGTCTGGCATCTTTTTAACTTGTTTGTCATTTTAGGTTCATGAGGAGAAGAGGCTCAAAGTGGAGGCTGATCAAAAGTAAGTCATGTTAGATAAACTACTAAACATGGCTTTAAACAATGTCCGAATAATCTTTTTGTGAATGCAGACCGATCCAAGAATCAAAGACTGATACTAGTGCTGTTGCTACTGCAAAGGTAATTGCATTTTGGTTGATCAGCAATCAAAAGTGGCAATGTAGTTTTTATTGAACTTGGCATTTTCTTACAGGCACCACCACCAAAGTGCACAGACTGTAGGCAATACCTGGATGACCCAGATCTGAAATTCTTTCAAGGAGATCCAGACAATGCTGTAAGTGTTCAAAAACGGTAATTTTTTTTTTTTTTTTTTGCGTCTTTTTACATTCAGTGATTTTGAAAAAAACTCCCATTCTAGTTGGATGAACCTGAAATGTTGACAGACGAGCGACTTTCTCTGTTTGATTCAAATGAAGATGGTTTTGAAAGCTACGAGGATCTGCCACAGCACAAAATCACACATTTCAGGTTTGTTTGTGGCAAAATGTTTTTAATAATAAGACCGTAGATTGTCATTGGTTGATCAATCTTAGATTTTTTATAAAACTAAACCAGTGGAGTGGAAGCCACGATGAAGCTTCCTAAATTGTATTACAATAAAAGGCTTTATCGCACATAATTGTAGATCTGTAAACTTGTTTCTCTTTTAGTGTGTATGACAAGCGCGGCCATCTTTGCCCATTTGATTCTGGATTAATTGAGAAGAACGTGGAGCTCTACTTCAGCTGTGTTGTCAAGCCCATATATGATGACAATCCATGCATGGATGGTTAGCAAACTCTTATTTAGAAAAGTACTTCAGCATAAAGCGTATTTGCAGTCAAATGAATAAAAAATGGTTCTTCAGGTGGTGTTCCTGCCAAAAAACTTGGACCAATCAATTCATGGTGGATCACTGGCTTTGATGGGGGAGAGAAGGCACTTATTGGATTCACTACAGGTATTCAGTGCATACAAAAACTATTTGGTAAATGCATTACTCGTGGCATCCGGTATGTATAAACTTTTAACATCTGTGAAACCTAGCTTTTGCTGATTACATCCTGATGCATCCCAGCGAGGAGTACGGCCGCGTCTTTGCTCTGATGCAGGAGAAAATCTACATGAGTAAGATAGTGGTGGAGTTCCTCCAGAAAAATCCAGACGCTACTTATGAAGACCTTCTCAACAAGATTGAAGTGAGCGCGCTTACCTGTTTGAGCAATGGTTTAAACCCTTCACAGTAGGTCTTTACAAATGAGTGTGTTCCACAGACGACCGTGCCTCCTGTGGGGCTCAACTTCACACGCTTCACTGAAGACACTCTGCTGCGTCACGCTCAGTTTGTGGTGGAGCAGGTGGAGAGTTATGATGAGGCTGGAGACTCGGACGAACAGCCCATCATCGTCACTCCCTGCATGAGGGACCTCATCAAACTCGCTGGAGTCACTTTAGGAAAAAGGTGGGTCTTTTACAATCTGGTTTAGCTTTTGTATTAAGGTTTTCACTTGACTAAAAGGAACATTTCTTGCTTATTCTGCTTCTCTTCTAACATTCTTTCTACATTTCCCTATGCAGCATGCTGCTGTACTGGTAGGTAGGCCCTGCTGTAAGGGCTTAGTGTTTGTAAGGTGCCATTTTTGTGAAACACTTCTCCAAAATCTTTTCGTGCAACATGTTTCCTGCTTTATGCATACTGCAGCTTTTGTAATCGTGACCTCTGTTCTGTCTCTTAAGCCAAAATATTCATTAAGCAGTGTCGCGGCTACCTCCATATTGAAATGGCACAATGCATTATGGGGCTCCCAATGGGCAGATGAGAGTTGGTCAAATTTAACAATCATTACTGACCTTTTCCCAAATGTGCAGACGACACTGAAAGGACGCAAACTGAGGACAATATTTGTTTCCTGTTCAATTAGTTGTCCAATAATATTATAACATGTTTCTGGGGCTATAATTGATAATGTAAATGCCCTCGAAATGATCAACCCATTGTTGGCAAATGTATACCTCGAACTTATATTCACAAATTGGTATACACATCTCAGTTCCTGGGGTCGGGATTTGCCCCCTGGTAAGCGCATAATGCAACATGGCATTATCCGTGAAACTGCTTATGGTGTTGTAACAACATAAGCAGTTCATTCATGATTTCATTGTTTTTTGTTTGTTTTTACTGTTTGGTTTGGTCCCAGTTTCTTTTTGCATGGCATAATGTGACGACCTCCACAGGCTCCATTTGCTGAATACAATTTTAATAATTCGTGTTTTTGAAATCAGGAGAGCTGCACGAAGACAAGCAATTCGACATCCTACAAAGATTGAGAAGGACAGTAAAGGCCCAACTAAAGCGACCACAACTAAGCTTGTGTACCAGATCTTCGACACCTTCTTCTCTGACCAGATCGACCAGAATGATAAAGAGAATGGTCCAGTCAAACGACAGCGTTGTGGAGTTTGTGAGGTGGGAACTAAACAAATCTTAGTAAATGCCACTGTCCTAGATAAGTCCTGATAAAATGCTTGTATTTTGTTTTCAGGTTTGCCAGTCTTCTGATTGTGGAAAGTGTAGTGCCTGCAAAGATATGATCAAATTTGGAGGAAGTGGCAAGAGCAAGCAGGCCTGCAAGCAAAGAAGGTATGTTACTGGCTCTGCCGATCCTCTGGATGTAAGATCACAGCATGTGGCTGTCATTTTAATTCACATGGTATTATTTAGGTGCCCTAACCTTGCTGTAAAAGAAGCAGAGGATGATGAAAACATTGAAGAGGATGATGCTCCTGTGGTGAAAACCAAAAAGGCTCCCCCAATGAAGAGGAAGAAGCAGAGCCAGTCCAAACTCTCATGGATTGGAGAGCCTGTCCAGGTTTGCACTTAATATCTATAAACAAACAAGTGAAATTGCACATAATGGATGACATAACTGGTGTTTGGGAGTAGGGACTGCCTTCTGAGTCCCTAATTCCTATTAACCATTTTGATTTTTTTTTTTCCCAATTGTACACTTAGGTGGAAGGAAAGAAGCATTATTACAGGCAGGTCTGTGTAAACGATGAGGAGCTTGAGGTGGGAGACTGTGTTTCAGTTGTGTCAGAGGACCCATCTACCCCTCAGTATCTGGCCAGGTAAGGACTTCACTTTACTCATTCAGAGCATTTGTTATTTCTCATCTAATCCTGCATCGCTGTCTTCCCAGGATCTCGTCACTCTGGGAGGCCAGCGGTGAGAAGATGTTCCACGCACACTGGTTTTATCGTGGGACCAACACCGTGCTGGGAGAGTCCTCTGACCCTCTGGAGCTGGTCCTTGTGGACGACTGTGAAGACATGCAGCTCAGTTATATCCAAGGCAAAGTCAGCGTCATTTACAAGGCTCCGTCTGAGAACTGGTTCATGGAGGTAAATTTTACCCCTCAGGATCTGCTTTACTCTTTTTATATCTCATCCTTTTTTATTAAATACATTTCTTTGTTGTAGGGTGGAATGGACATTGACATTAAAGTGGTTGAGGATGATGGGAAAAGTTTCTTCTACCAGTTTTGGTACGACACAGACTTCGCCCGCTTCGAAACGCCTCCGAAAACCGTTCCTTCTGAAGACTCAAAGTTCAAGTGAGAGTCATACCTGGGTTTGTCATTTTTAGACTTTTGAAATTCTAAGGTGAAATACTTTGTCTTTGGCGCCAGGTTCTGCAGTAGTTGTGTTAGAAATAAGGAGAAGGAGGAGCAAGCGACACCCCGTGCATTTGAACCCTTGCAAAGTGATGATGATGCAAAAGCCATGTACGCTCTGGCCTGCTTTAAAGGAGAGCAGTTCAAAGTGGGAGACGGAGTTTACCTGCCGCCAGATGCTTTTGGCTTCAGGTGAGGAAAGCACAAGATGTTGACATGCCTTCTGTTTCTGCAAAGCGGAGTGTTGATCCACAAGTTGTGATTGTGCAGTGTAAAACCCGCCAGTCCGGTGAAGCGGTCCCACAGGAAGGAGGACGTGGATGAAGATCTGTATCCGGAGTATTACAGGAAGTCGTCGGATTACATCAAGGGCTCGAACCAGGACGCACCGCAGCCTTTCCGCATCGGACGCATCAAAGAGATCTTCTGTCACAGACGCAGCAACGGTAAACCAGACCCGACAGCGGTGAAGCTGAGACTCTACAAGCTCTACAGGTGAGACACGTGTTGTACCTACAGTGTGGGGTGGGAAACGAGTGGCTCTACCTTCAACAGGACAAGATGCAACAACATTCAGGATGGATTTAAAGAGTTGATGAAGCATAGATCATAATTCTACAAATGTGTAAAAATGATAAATGGTGTTGGACCCACTTTTGGGTCCCAACCCACCAATTGAGAACCACTGCTTTAGAGCAGGGGTTTCCAAACTTCATACCAGGACCCCAAAAATGATCAGGTGAATAATCCTGGACCCTCACTGTAGAACTAAGCTAATAGCCTTTTATCAATATCAAACAAAGGCATTTGGCTTAATATGTTTTCACATTGTTTACGATGTTTATTTAATCTTAATTCACTAATTACACACATTAAATATATATTTTTCTATTTTATACCACTTGGGACCCCCAGCTTGGTGCTCGTGACCCCACATTGGGAACTATTGCTATAGTTTTATAATACTACTTGCTCCTGAACATCCATCTGCTCAATTGTTTGTGTGAGCTATTGAGGATTGTTTAGTTTTGAGAAATGTTCTAAACATTAAGCACAAATCTATTTATTTTTTTTAACTACTTTTTAGTTTTTTGTTTTTTTTACAACAGAACCACACCAAAAAGGGGACACACAACACCCAAGCATGGGACGACGTGCTCACACTTTTCTTGGACAAAATTGTTGCCATTAACAAAGTTATCACAGTAATCATCTACCTGTGGATTATCTACAAAGCGATGATGCCGATTATGAAAATATGCTAAGACTAGTGCAGGGCGATGTAACCTAAAATTGATATCACGATATAAAAAAATGTCACGATAACGATCTATTTGACAACGGATAAAATATTTCAAAATCCCAGCTTTACGCTTATTTTTTTAAAATTATTTTTAACCAGGAAAGTCCCATTGAGATTAAGAACCTCTTTATCAAGGGAGTCCTGGAAACATACATCCTACACTTCATTTTACGTTTCAAGCGTGCTGCCGCTGCGCCTGACTTCAGTCAAAAAGCAGAGTACACATGCTGATCATTTCTCATACGCAACGATATAAATGACTATATCCAAAACCTATATCGATATGGCCCAGCCCTAGCTAAGCTCAAATAATCGTGCATTCTTTACATTTATTACACACATGGTACAGAACACTTTAGTGGGACTGATACGGTTGTTATTAGCCCAGTCTTTGATTTCTAAATGGATTCTGTGCAGTCGGATGAGGGCAGATGTAACTAGCACTAATAAACTTGTCTGTTCAGGCCTGAGAACACGCACAAAGGGGTGAAAGGCAGTTACCACACAGACATAAACCAGCTGTACTGGAGCGACGAGGAGGTGACCGTGTGCATGGCAGAAGTGCTCGGACGCTGTCAGGTGGAGTACGGCGAGGACCTGACCGAGTCTGTGCAGGAGTTCTCCAGCGGAGGGCCTGACCGCTTCTACTTTCTGGAGGTAAAAAATGACTTCTTAAAATGGGCATCATATTTTATTAGCATGCCAAATGAAAAGTGTTGGTTGAACTGTCAAAATGGAACTCATTTCACTATGTATAAATTAAGTGACGTTCCTGTTTTTCAGGCCTATAACGCAAAAACAAAAAGCTATGAAGACCCACCAAACCATGCTCGCTCTGCTGTTAATAAAGGCAAAGGAAAAGGCAAGGGAAAAGGTAAAACTGCAGCTTTCATACACAGTAATATAACTTTTTGTTTTCTTTTTAACGATGGTCACATTTTCCACGTCCAGGTAAAGGCAAAGGGAAGGGAGCTGCAGCACAAGAGGCACAGGAATCTCCAAATGAGTCGCAGCAGGTTAAACCGCCCAAATATCGCACCCTGGACGTCTTCTCTGGATGTGGTGGCCTGTCTGAAGGATTCCACCAAGCAGGTACCTGGATGTGTGCTTCAAATCAGCTCGTGGCACACTTTAAACAAGTTCAGGAGTGTTACCTAGAAGACTGAAATGGAAATGGCTAAACTAACACACAAAATGGCATGCAAGAGTGAGTTTCAGTGCATTTAGTTGTCCTTTCTTTTACTGATTATTAGAAAGTGAAATGGTTAAAACTCCTAACTAATCAACAAAACCATCGTGGCAGGGGGTACTTGTAAAATAAATGAGGCCCAAGGGGTACGCAAGGCAAAAAAGGTTGGGAACCACTGGTCTAATCTACAGGATGAACAGGTTTAAGCTAAGTTCCTATGGAGACGGATTACTGTACAGCCCAAATAATTGCAGACTCTGATGTACTATTTTTGCAATCCGTCCTAATTGTGATTTAATTGCTTTGCACTTCTCTCGCCACAGAAATCTCCGAGACCCTTTGGGCCATAGAGATGTGGGAACCAGCGGCTCAGGCCTTCAGGCTCAATAACCCCGGCACCACAGTGTTCACAGAGGACTGCAACATCTTACTGAAGCTGGTCATGTCCGGAGAGAAGACCAATTCTCTGGGACAGCGGCTGCCTCAGAAGGGAGACGTGGAGATGCTCTGTGGGGGCCCTCCATGTCAAGGCTTCAGTGGAATGAACCGCTTCAACTCTCGCACTTACTCCGCTTTCAAGAACTCTCTTGTCGTCTCCTATCTGAGGTATATTGTGCAATGAAAATTATATTTTCCTCAATTTATGTAGAATTTTACAACGTTTTTTGTTTTGGTTTTCAGTTACTGTGACTACTACAGACCCAGGTTTTTCCTACTTGAGAACGTGAGGAACTTTGTGTCGTTCAAGAGCTCCATGGTGCTCAAACTGACTCTGCGGTGTCTTGTGCAAATGGGCTACCAGTGCACCTTTGGAGTTCTGCAGGTTACTTTTACTTCAGCCAGATTAGCATATTGCTAAATTGTTAGTCTTCTGATTTCTAATGCTGGTGTTTTGTTTCCAGGCTGGTCAGTACGGTGTCGCACAGACGCGCAGAAGGGCCATTATTTTGGCAGCAGCTCCAGGAGAGAAGCTTCCTCGCTATCCCGAGCCACTGCATGTGTTTGCACCCAGAGCGTGTTCCCTCAGTGTGCAGGTGGACGAGAAGAAATATGTCAGCAATGTCACGAGGTAAATCTGACTCAACGATGTGATATTCATGACCAAATACTATCCAACATGGACAGGTTTTGGCAAAATGATTTGGCACCAATTTTGATTCAAACTTGTTCCAGCAATTGCTCTAATTATCCTCCAACTTCTCGTCCTCTGAAATCTATAAATTACATTTTAAACAGATCCCAACTACGTCCACTGGTGACGAGTTGTTTCTGCAGAAAGTAGACAGGTGGCTGACAGACTCCTGACAGGATGCATCAGGCCCAGATTATGCGTGTGGAGGCCCCATGTTTAAAGAAATTGAGGGGGAATCTATTTCACAATCTGACTTGTAGTATTGCATTAAAGCTTTGACTGATAAGAGGGCAAGTCTGAATGATTGTCATGGCACACCACTAGGAAAAGCTGACTGTTTCTTCTTTAGAGGTAATGGTGGGATCTACAGAACCATCACTGTAAGAGACACCATGTCGGACCTGCCAGAGATTCGAAATGGTGCAGCGGCGTTGGAAATCTCTTACAACGGAGAGCCCCAGTCCTGGTTCCAGAGGCAGATTAGAGGCACACAATACCAGCCCATCCTCCGAGATCACATCTGCAAGGTTCATGGGTTTTTCAAAACTCGCAGACGCTATAATTGCGTGTTATTTATTTGACCGTTCCTGTGGTTTCCAGGACATGAGTGCTCTGGTGGAAGGGCGAATGCGGCACATCCCTCTGGCTCCTGGCTCGGACTGGAGAGACCTTCCCAACCTCGAAGTGCGTCTGAAGGATGGCACCATGACAAAGAAGCTGCGCTACACACACGCCGATAAGAAGAACGGGCGTAGTGGCACCGGGGCCCTCCGAGGGGTGTGCACTTGTTCTGGAGGTACAGGGTCCTACATGTTTAATTCTAGTTTATAAAATGGACCAAGACTAAACTTTACTGGTTCTTTTAGGGACACCCTGTGACCCTGCAGACAGGCAGTTCAACACGCTGATCCCATGGTGTCTGCCTCACACTGGAAACCGCCACAACCACTGGGCAGGACTGTACGGCCGACTGGAATGGGACGGCTTCTTTAGCACAACTGTGACCAATCCTGAGCCCATGGGCAAGCAGGTAGATCAGAGATTAGTACTTTTAATCATACATGCGTCTTAAGATGTACAATGTTACAGTCTGTGTGTGTGATCATAGGGCCGTGTGCTGCACGCAGAGCAGCACAGAGTGGTCAGTGTGAGGGAGTGTGCGCGCTCTCAAGGATTCCCTGACACTTACCGTTTCTTTGGAAATGTCCTGGATAAGCACAGACAGGTAATGGTTGGGGATGAGACGTACTGCATGTTTATCTGGCTGAGGGAAAACTAATCTGCATCTAATGAATCACAGGTTGGAAATGCTGTGCCTCCTCCACTCAGCAAAGCCATAGGTTTGGAGATCAAAAAGTGCATTCTGGACAAAATGAAGGAGCAAGGCTCAGGTGAGTTGTAGTTTTTCCATAATTGAATACTAATTTCAACATGTCTAACATGTATTTTCCTCTTGACAGAAAACGTCAAACAGGAGAAGATGGAGGAGGTCTCTGGTTAGTCCAGTGTTCAGGACTTGAATCAGTTCATCAATTTTAATGCTGCCATCGTTTTATCTCAGCTGTGTTTCAGACAATGTTCTGTATCGTTCCATGCGTTTTTAAATGTGCTTTTAATCATGTTATGAATTGTTTGCATAATGTGGAATGAATTGTATGTAGTTTTATATGTGTAATATTTCAATTAAAGCTCCTATGGAAATTGTTTAAAAAAAAAAAATGTATTGCCTTCATGATTCCTTATCTGTCAGCGCCACTACACTTGGAAAGTAATGTCATCATTTTACTCTGGGGAAAAGACCGCTTTCACTTAATGACCCTGTCCCCATTGATGCTTGGGATTTGTAATCCATAACTTTTTCAAAAATCTGGTTTGCACATTCTGGTTTAGAAATGTGTTTTTTAGACCAACTGTCAACCTAATTTACCCTCTCATTATTTGTAATAGAAAAGTCAGGCATAGTGCCTTTGAACTACATGACAATAACAAGGCAACGCTAATCAAAGCATTAGAGTATGGTCAGTTTAGATCAGTGTTTCTCACTTTTTCAGACCAAGGACCACTTTTTGCTCAAAATGTTTTGAGGACCACATAACCCATTAAGTCGCCCTAACAGACCAAACATATTGGGATATAAATATTATGCTTTGGATTTATGCCTACATAAAATGAACGTGATTGGAAATGCAGAACCTGACTATGTCAAAAATGCATCAATAGCCAAAAAGATTTGCTGCTTTTAGGCTGTTTCTGTTGTGCGTTATTTTAATGTCTGTTCAAAGATCTGGTCCACTGATGGTGCCACCTCAGAACGAAGTGCTGAACCAACATAACATTTTTATGTTTGTAGGGAAAAATTGGCTATATTTTATTGAAATTAAGTATGATAATCTATGAATTACATCAAGTGAAAATTTCAGGAGCATAGGCACTAAATGCAATTTTATTTAGACATTTTCTTGTGGACCACCAGGTGGCGCTGACGAACCACACTTTGGGAAACACTGGTTTAGATGGATTTTATGTAAAACTGGTCAGGCTTTGCCAGTGATGGAAGAACTCAATATTAAGTAAAGATAGGAGCAAAAGTAGAATTTTTATCTAATATTTTAAGTGCATATGCTTTAGATTTATCCACTAATCATAAAGGTAACTTCTAAAATTAAATGTATTTAAACCACTATAAAAAATATAAAGCAGAATGGCTACCTGCGTGTACTTTTTACTTGTGCTTCAATTTTTTATTGCTTTGGGCCTGATACAAAATGTACTGCATGTGGCCCCCAGGCCTCGTTTTCACACCATTATTTTCACCACACAGAAAATAATTTTGCTACAGAAGACTCTTTATTTAGGTCCAAGTCAGATTTCACCCAAATAAAATATAGTATTCCAGAATAATTCAGACAATTAATTGTTTGAAGGTCTGTAAAAAAAGAGAAAAAGATTGTTAGTAATATGTTTTGGTGCAAACTTAAATATCTACATCATGGACGAAAGCACTCACTTGGCCCATTCAACATTGAGAATAAGATGGTCATATCCAAATCCTGACACTCCAGCGATGGCTCTCGCAGCGTCCTCTCTGCGATGAAAACTGATAAAGGCAAAGCCCTGAAGCACAACAGATTGACGTTAATTCAAAACACCAAACGGGACAGTGCACAAAAGCTTTACCACTATATTCACTAAACTAACAGACCTTAGACTGCCCTGTATTCTTGTCCTTGGCCAGATAGATCCTGGAGATGGAGCCAAAGGGTCTGAACAGTTCCTGAAGATCTGTCTCACGAGTGTCCTCAGACAAATTGGTCACACGGATCGTTGCATTATCATCAGCTGCAAAGTACAAACATACAATGGTATTGTTAAATGAATGAATACAGAGAGGTTTTTGTCCAAGTGTAAATAAAAAACCCACCTCTGCGGTTTGGCTGCATGGACTCTCCTCTTCTGGTTCCTCCATCTCGCAGACTTGGAGGAACATATTTACCAGTCTTACTTTGAGCAGGTTGTGCAGGCTCTGGTTCAGCTAAACGCATAATCCAACAATCCAGAAATGAGAAACGGTTCACAAGAAAAAAGAAGTATTTTACAACACATAAGCGAATCCATACCAGAGCCAGGCGGTTTGTCCTTGTCCCCAGTTGAGAGTCCAAGCTGTTCAGCCAACTCCTTCTGCATTGGGCCCAGAGTGTCCTTATAGGGACATCGTGTGGTCCAGTGGTCACCTTTACAGATACGACAGGACACGATCTTCTGTCCTTTCAGTTTGTTCATGGGATCTTCATCTTGGTCTTGGGAATTCAAATCCTGTGCCAAATAATGTGAGATAAATATTTCTCGATTTGAGCAAAACACTGAAGTTCACGTCTCTTACTTCTTTGTTGGAAACAAAAGTCATATAAACGTCATCGCTAACTGTGGTGGTGGCCACATTGGGACCCGGAGCATCAAACTCAGAATTGCCAAACTTCTTCCAGTTCTTAAAAAGATAGAGAGTGAATTACACAGTGCATAGTTTATCCTGTAGAATCTTAACCTTTAAACAAACCTTTCTCCTGGCAACAGCCTTAGAGGCCTTCCTGTTCTCAATCTTGAATGTTCGCACAATCTATTGAAAAAAAAAAACGTTCAGTAATATAGAAACCAAATAAGGGTATATTTTAAGTAACTTACTTTAAATTTCTTTCCATCTTCTATTTTATATTCAGTCACTGTTTTGATATTTCCTTTAATGGTTTCTTTCGGAGAAGGAAGTGTACCTGCCACAAAAACAAGTTTATTATACATTATTAAGTATGCGTGACAACACGGGTAACATATGTGTCCTATGTGTCCATAGGATGATCTTAACTCGGCAGGAGCCACAGACTGTTTCATCTACGTCCTTCCCTTCCCTTGTTACAGCTTAATTACGCTAGTAATTAATTAAGTAAACTACTTCCGTAAAATAGCGTTATACCTACTGTCGCATGGCATTGTCGATTATTATTGATATGATATTGAATGGATAAAAACAGATAAAACAGACACGTGGAAATAATCCTAAAGAGCCGGCCTGAGGCCGAGCTAACAGCGGCTAGCTCTGTACCTTCATCGCCCTCCTCCTCCACCTGGTCCGCCCAGCTGGGCTTGGAGCTGGAATAGATGGAAATGTGTGTGATTAGGGAATGACAATGATCTACCAAGAACTGCACAATTGGGATGATAGGTACTCACTCGTCGTATTCCATAGACGGCATCCTGGAAGCTAGCTTAGCTTCGAACGCACGGAGCCGCGAACAGGAACGTGCACCGGAAACTGTCCCCACATACTTCCGACATGTTCACTTCACAATAAACCTCAGCTTAATTGTTGCTCCCTTATCGATCCGAAGAGGGCATAGGAATCCACAGTAATAATAATGTCTAATGTTTTGGCCTCTTGGGAATCCAATGATTGAATATGGTTTGAAACTAATAAATGTAAACATGCATTTTAGTTTGAAATTAAATCTATTTTTGTATTTCTTATTTTCAAGATGAGCTTTGGGGGGGCGCTTCTCAGGACCCCCAGGGGGCCCCGGACCCCACTTTGGGAACCACTGGTCTATGGTCTTTCCAGGAGACTAGTATTCAGATATTCTCTGTTGTACCACACGTTCAATCATAGGCAAATTCATTTATTTTTTTTGTATTGTTGTTAACTGATGTAAGGTCTTAAAATCATACGTCAATCAAGTATGATATATGATCACAATGTATATTAATATACATATACATGTTAAAACACGTTAAAACATGACACATGAATCCACCAACAATGTTTTTCAAATGAAGAAACATACATTTAATCATCAACACTATTATAACATTAGAACATATATTGCAATTGCAAGCCAACAAGAGAAAACACAACAAAACACTTTACTTAATTACTTCATTTCTTGTGTTTTATCCTCTCTGCTTTCCCCACAACAAGTCACTCTTATACTGTCAAACACTGCCATGTAAAGGAGTGGGTGAATGCACATGTTTAAAGTTGCCAGTCCTTTTGTGATCTGATATGTTTTGTACAGTGCGCAGTTCACTTGATTTGTTATTTTCAGGTAGAAATGATACATACGAAAAAAGTGGTAGGGCAAGAAGGAAATGGCATACAACACGATGACAGAGATCACCAACAGAGCAACTTTACGTTTTTCTAGTGCGGTTATGCTCATGCTTTTCCACACGACTTGTATCACCACACAATAAGAAACAAAGGTGATTAAAAATGGGATAGCACACCCAAACACAGACAGAAACATTTTGTATTTAAAATGTGACCTCTCTGTGTTGTGCTGGTTACAATTAGAGAGACACAGCGTTTCATTTCTGTTCATATGGGGGCAGGTTGAGGCAAAATACAACACTGGACTTGAAATGACCCCGAGCAGGATCCAGATGACGACACTGGCGACCTTCACACGCTTGGGCCTCACGTGCGTCCGGCTGAAAAACGGGTACTTCAGAGCCACGCAGCGGTTGACACTTATGGCCATGATGAAGAAGATGCTGGCATACAGGTTGCAGGTGAAGAGGAACCGCTCAATTTTGCAGGCGGCATTCCCAAATATCCAGATCTTCTGCCGGGCGTAGTAGACAATGAGCAGAGGCAGGGTCAGCGTGTAGAGCAGGTCACTGACGGCCAGGTTGCAGGACAGGACGATGCCCGTGTGCCAGTTTCTCCTCTCCTTTGTCACGAGGAGGTACAGGGCGAATATGTTTCCGACCAGGGCAACGATGAACTCTGTCCCATACAGCGAAGGCAGCAGATGGATCTGAAATGGCTCGCAATCTCGGATGTCGGGCCGGGCGTCTGGCTTCATCTTGCGGCAGAGGATTCGGTCACAGGTCCAAGAATCTGCAATGTAACACAGTGGGTCAAGGCACGAGCTGATATCACCAAGTGATCAGTGTTGGGGAGTAACTAAATACATGTATTTAAAATACGTATTCAGAATACTCATTTTGAGTAACTGTATTCAGGTACAAATACTTTCTCATTTGAGGGTATTTCGAATACATATTGCTTTTCAAATACCAAAGGAATACAGAGAGGGAGAGAGAGAGAGAGGGAGGGGAAGGAGAGAGAGAGCAAGAGAGAGGGGAAGGAGAGAGAGAGAGAGAGAGAAAGAGAGAGGGGAAGGAGAGAGAGAGAGGAAGGAGAGAGAAAGAGAGAGGGGAAGGAGAGAGAGAGAGGAAGGAGAGAGAGAGGGAGGGAGGAAGGAGAGAGACAGAGAGAGGGGAAGGAGAGAGAGAGAGGAAGAAGAGAGAGGGGAAGGAGAGAGAGAGAGGAGAGGGACAGAGAGAGAGAGGGGAAGGAGAGAGAGAGAGAGAGAGGAAGGAGAGAGACCGAGAGAGAG
>OMNZ01117113.1:3007-28511 GCA_900303255.1 Lesueurigobius sanzi
AGAAGAAGAAGATGAAGCTAAAGTGATGCTATTTGAAGACATTTGATAGAGAAAACTTAAAGGTAATGGGCCTCATTCATGAATATTTTCTTAAGAAAAAGTTCTTAAGTACAAAGAAACTTAAGAAAAACTTAAGTCTGACTCACGAAGCGTTCTTAAGAAGACAAAACTGTTCTTAAAGAGAGATGATGTTTTGTGTGTAAGAGTCCTCCTGACTGTTCTTAGGATTTGTTCTTCCAGAAGAACTCTTTCAGCTAAGAACAAATTTTGTGAATGCCCAAAATGTTCTTTGTTCTTAAGTCGGCCTTAAGAACAAATTTGTGCGTAAGTTTGTTTCGTGAATGAGGCCCAATGTCTGTAGAATGCTCTTAGTACAAGTTTCACAATATGTGAACATACCATTCCTCATTTGAAAGCTCAGAACCTCTAGAATTGACACAAGGATGGTGACAGAGTTCCTTTCTATTATCTAACAGGTTTTGCCATAGAATCTGCCTTACCTTTACACTTTTTTTTATCTTATTTATCTACTATCTGGCACAAAGAGAGGTAAAATATTCACAAAAGAATCTTATATTCCCTATACCTTTACAGACAAAATAGTTTTTCATTCAAAAATACTGTACAATATTTTTATGTAATGTAATGTATTTCAGTTGGATCAGGTGCCAATAGATCCAATTCATGTTACCAGATGTACAAAGACTTTTTTCTGCCTTTTTTCTGAACTGTCCAGATGTCACACAGTCCTTACCGTGGCCCACGTATCTGCACAATAACACGTGGGTTTAAACTAGGGCTGGGCAAAAGCGATTTAATCGATTTATCAAATTTGTAGCTGAAAACTATTTTTATTTTGCGAATTCTAGTTTTTTGCATGTACAGGTTTTCGACATTTTCCGCGCTCCGTTCCACGCTCCATAGCGTAAAGTGAGACGGCTGCTTCCCCGCGTAACACAGTCACAAACAACATGACTGCTGTTTGGTCCCCTGCACTTTCTGTCCACCACTGTTCATATTCTTATTTGCTCTAGTCTATGGGAACTGCACAATTTATTGAAACTGGGCCGCTGCTCTGTAGCGGAGAGTGGAGGACGCAATGTGATCGGGCACATGGGGAGCCTGACAAGAATCAGCTTCTGGTCACTGTCAGTTTTTACATTCAACCTGTCCAGAAATCACAGAGAAAAGTGCTCAAACGTCTATTGATGTGAAAAATAGCACAATAGAACCTCACAATACAAGTGTAAGCCATTATTATTATTATTATATGGGCGATATTAGGGGATATTCCCGTTAGAGTTGTTACATAGTTCTTGCATACAAGCGGTGCAGGTCATACGCGACTCTGCACCCTCCAAACTAACGTTAATTCCAGTATTTATATTATTATTATACATATTTTTGCATGGGTCCCACAATCGTTCGCCTGTACCGGAAGTGAGTTTCCGTCAGAAAGCGGCCGCCCCTCCGGTTTCTACGTACTTTGAACTATTTTCAAGCCTCGACAGCGGTTCATCATTGCCATTATTCAAGAGTAACCAATGTAAACAACTGATTGATGTCTAATATGAATAACTGATATATGTGCTATTGGATGCATATGGTTTCTGCAGCTGCACATCAGTCACGTGTCTCATGTTTGTCTTTGAAACCTGTCTATACAACTCTATTGGAGAGAAACAGTTTTTGAAAGAAATTTGCAAAACGAAAATTGACAAATGACAGCTAAATTACCAATAAACTTGAACTAGACATTTGCATTTTGACACTTACCTTATTTACCATCACAGTATTTTCAGCTGCCCATCACCTCAACTTTGAACTACAGGCTCTTTACAATGTTTTGATGTCACTTGAACGCAACCTATATTTTCACAAGTCTACTTAAAAGTAAGGAGGACGAAGCCAATTTCATTCCACAACCAGGAATTAAGAAATCTGGTAAGGAGCCTTAAAAGTGTGGTTCAAAAGATAGTTTAATTCAGAATTTGATAGGACATTTGCAAATATATTGTAAGGCAGAAGCGACTGAAAAGACAAGGTAGCATACATCCACGTGCAATGCTTCAAAACTTAGATCTGCCTCATGTGAGATTCGACTTTTAATGCTTTAGGAAAACTTTTCACGCTTATTTTCATGAAACTTTCACCTCTGCAAACCACGTTGTCGGAAAAAAAAACAGCGATATGCGAGTGGTTTCCTACCCGAGAACAGCATCCCCGATCCGGACTCTCCTCCAGAACCTGCCGCGGTGTCGTCTGGAGCAGCCCGGGTTTGCAGCATCACCAGGGCGAGGCACAGGGTCCACGGGAGCCAAGAGCGACCAGGCATTTTCTGACAAGTTTAAACACGGTTAGTTCTCAGGCGAATTGTCTCAAATTTGCTCGTAAATGTGCTAAAAAGTACTTTTTAGGCTCGTTGGTGCAGTCAGTTGCGTTCCATCCTCCTCCTCTGTCCTCGTGTGGTCTCAGCGCAGTCCGCGCGCGCCGCATCTCAAGGAGGTTGCAAGGGACACGCCCTCGAGTTCGTAAGGACCAATCAGCTTTGTGTAATTCAGCGGCAGCTCCCGGTAAAAAAAAATAATCCCATTTTAAATTTCCTTAACATTTTTTCGAAATCTAAATAATGGATAGAGCCAGGTTTAAATGTATGGTTTTATTTTGCTGATTTTTTTTATATGGGATTTTGATTATATTGTTTAGTTTCTGAATAAACTAGTTCTCAGTGTTGTTAGTTATTAGTGTTTGTCTGTAAACATTCAAATTTCACCTCTTTTACCCTTTTACCTGGAAAATAACTCTCTCTTGAATGACAAAGGAGCTTGTTTTTGACGTGTTTGACTAAATTATTGGTCATCGAGAACCATAAAACAGAACAATTCATTTCATATTATTCTTATGATTTATTTGAGCTGAAACAACCTTTCTTTAGTGCTGGCTCAGGACCCGCCACTATAGGCATCAAAACTTGGAAAAATGTTTTTAGGTACAATTTTTTTTCCCAATACCATTAGTACGTAAACTCATTTTGTCGATACCCCAGCCCTACTCATCACCAGTGTTAATTTTGTCAAAATGATCTTAAAACGAGACTAAAAGCAGTCAAAAAATCAAAATTAAAAGCAGTTAATGTGACTAAAACAACAGTATGAATATAGGGGAGCAACGAAAAGGTTAACGCCCCCTTTTAGGGTAAACCGGAGGCACATCTATTGAGATGAATGTGGAAACATCGACTGAGATTTTCACAAAAATACTGCAAAAATGAAATTTTATGCGTTTTATATGTTTGTCTAATACAAAAATGAAGCACATCAAGAGATTTTTTGCTGTAGAAGATTCACAGAGAGGACAGTTAGTGTTTTAAAGTGGGTTAAAGTAAGTTAGCATGCTCGGACTCGCACATTTTAGTGACAAAGCCGTTGTGGACTAGCCTGGCCTTAGCCATCCGTAAACTCCGGTCAATTTTTATTTCCCTACATGTACGTCTGGGTCTGATCTCAGTGGCTGCGTTAACATCGGTAGAATTGAGTCGGACCATTCAGCGAGCGGGGGAGGCGGGTGTTGTAGGTGACGTCAGGCATATGCAAGAAATGATAATACGGATGGCAAAGGCCAGGCGAGTGATTGGGTAAAATCAGATCCAATCGTTTCAAACTTTTAAAAGGAGTTGACTCCTCCCACCTCAAAACGGAGATCAATTGCGTAGGGCCAGACCCTCTGTACGAAATGAGTACGAGGGTATGGCAGGCTAGTTGTGGACAGACATTAAATCTGGATTCTTTTGCTGTTTAACGTACAAAATGTAACACAACCTTCGGTATGATGTTATTATAGTTCTCAGTCAACGTTTTCCCAATGGCCTTCGCTTTTGACCGACGTCCAAAACATGCTAACTTTAGCCCACTTTAAAACTTTAAAACATTAACTGTCCTCTCTGTGAATCTTCTTCTTCTCTTTTATATTAGACAAATATATAAAACGAATAAAATGCTATTTTTCAGACGTAAATGGATAGTTTTCTGCCAAAGGAACAGGTCTGTGCTTTGTTCATGTGGGAGAAGCTCAATGAAGAAGATGAAGAAAATATACTGTTTGAATATAATAATATAAATGTAAGGTTCTCTAAATTAATTATACTAAAACAAAATTGAAAGACATTAGATACATACAGCTCTGTCACTGTCATATAGCTCTTTATTAATAGACTTATATTTATACAAAATCTAAAGGTACAGTCCAAATGACAGTCAAGTAACATGACAGATCAGGCAGCGGACAAGCTCAGCCAACCCTGAAAAACTCCAAAAACATACAAATGTATAAATAAAAATTACAATATATTATCTTTTGGCAGACATGTTAGCTGTTGCAGAAATGTCAAATAGCATTACCAGAGTGTGGGACATAACAAATTTGGTTTCTGTGATATCATATTCTCTATAAACAAAATCATGTGTGCATCTCACTGCAATATCTGGTTTTCTGCACATGCACAATCCACAACATGCAGGACACGGGAGAAGTCCAGGGAAACATGGCGACTTTGATCCACGAGCTTAAACCAGAGACACGTAAAGGTGGTGTTGACAAACTGATATATTCAATGAAACTGAAACTGATAAAGCTTTTACATATTTTTTTGTCAATGGCTTAATATAGGGCTGCTCAATTATACACAATAAATTCACAATTTGAATGGTGGCAATGTGTCCATAAAGGCTCTCAGTCGGACAAAGGCAGGACAATATTCCAGTCGTGGAAAGCAACAAAGTAAAAAAAAAAAAAAAAAGTACTTTTACTTTACGTAAGAACATTTTATGATGAATACTTTAGGGCTTGGACTTATATGACTGATTCAAATTTTATAAAAAATCTGGCTTATTTTGTGCGAACGGGAGCCATTTAAAATTTACGGAAAATCACAAAATGCTTCGTGAAGTGTGCGGTTGCGCCGCACGAAAACCGTAATACGTATAAAAATAAATTGGATAACTTTTAAACCTCCGCTTGTCTAGAGATGTTTCCCAAAATTTGAGCCTGTTTCAACAAAAAACCTAGGAGGAGATAGATAGACATTTGCGTGATGTCAGTGCTAACCATGACTCAGCACTTTAAAACCTTTAATCCAATATGGCCGACTTCCGGTACATCTGGGGGAGTGGCCATGATTGTTTTTTTTTTGTCGTGTTTTACATGACAAAACAGTTGGGAGTACTCTTCCATTTTTTACCAGCAATACCAAATGTGGGCCCCACATGACCATGAGTTTGACTGGGGGACAGCGCTAGGGCCTAATAACGCAATATATGGGCGCTCGGGCCTAATTAGGGTTAAAGTAAAGTAAAATTTGTATTTTTTACTCTTTACCTTGCTATTTCCAACCATTGGAATATTGCTCAACTGAGATCGACATTGACACCATTCAAATTGTGATTTGAATTTTATTTCTTCCAATTCATGTTTCTTATCAAATTTCACCAATGGTGAAAAAACCATGCATTTCTCCTGAGCTAAGTTTGAAGTAATTTTGTATTTGAGAAATGTCCTGTTAAACCTACTTGTACATGGGATATTTGACACATTTAGCACATATACGTGGTGGTTTCATACACAGCTTGGGTCCCACTAAAGCCTGAGCCCAGTGCTCTGGAGAGTGAAGCTACAGGGGGGAGTCCACATCTTGCATAGCCCTATGGTTCACAGCAACAGTCAGCAGCACCACCACATCGTCACACAGTACTGAGGATGGAACCGAAGAAATGCACTTCTACCCACTCACCAGCAGATGGCAGCAGAGGACAGGCGCAGTATATACCAGCATTTAGTCTTTTTTTTTTCATTTGTAACATTATAGGTATGGCACGTTTTCTGTCATTTAATGTTTTCATATAAAAAATAAGGCATTTTATTTCATGTACGAAGTATTAAGGGGAGACACTACAGGCAAAACTTAAAAAAAAATAATTAAAAAAATCAGGTGTTCATCCAGTTTGCTCTCTTAACATACTGAATACTTTGAAGTATACTTTGAGAAATAAATAAATTACCAAAATAAATGTGATTATTGCACTGAATCGACATTTCTCCATAGAACTATGGGAAATTGTAACTTCAATGACCATTTTCTCAAACTTTACAGTCTTGGACTTAATATTTAGAAGGTTTGCTCAGAGGCATTTTTCCGTATTTAATTCCTAGCCTGATTTATTGAGTTTTGAACCCTAAAAAACAAGGCGCAATTTGAATTTTTACAGATTTATTCACTAATAATGAGTTTATTCAAAAACTAAACAAGATATCCAAAATCCCCTCTGAACAAATCATTGTACCTAATATATCAACAAAATAAAACCATCAATTGAAATCTGGCTTCATTCATTATTTAGATTTTGTCACTGACCAAATGCTGGTATGTATTGGCCTGATATTGAGAAATGTTCTATTTGTAAATGAAGGCAAAATGCTCAACTCACACTTTCAGGCAAAACACAGTTTTATAGACAAGACCCTGCATGCACTACTTTGGATATCGCACGATTCAGTACAAAAAGTCACATTTTTTTGCATTCTGTTGATGACATTGTGTAGTATGAGCTTGTTCTTGCGACTCGTGCTTCAGAAGTCCACTGTTGGTCCACGCTGAAATATAATTGTCTCGAAAAACAACAGAGAAGAGGCACTTAGTATTCAGCCGAAAAGGTCTGTCTAGGTTCCACTGTTTGTGTGCTCTTCAATTTACAATTTACAAAAGGAACAGGCTCTGTGCAGGGAATGGTTCAGAACAGTGGTGGAAGAGGTGCGTCATTTTCATACTTACAGGTGCACTGTGTAACTTTTTATGTGAACGCTCCATGAGCTCCATGTTTTAGAATTTCTGGTAAGTTTCTGGTTATCGTTGTGGAGGGGTTTGAGCACCCGAATGAACCTATAGGAGCTCTGTTGTCTGGGGCTCCTGTACGGTCTCTCATGGCAAACAGGTCCTAGGTGACGGGGTCAGACCAAGAGCGGCTCAGAAGCCCCTTATGATGAGAGACCATCAAGGACTGTTACGTCACGTGGGGGCCGTCCTCCCGTGAACCCACCACCTGCAGGAGGAGCCATGTGGGACTGGTGCAGTGTGATCTGGCAACGGATAAGTGGGAGAAGATGGTAAGTAAAGTTGCCATGCTGCACCCATACAGCCACTGGGTCACTAAAAGGTCAAATATATAGTTGTTTTTTTTTTCACTTAAAAAGTTACACAGTGCAGAATCAGATACAGGAGCATTACATTTACTTAAGTAAAAGTATCAGATTAAAATTCTACCAAAGTACAAAAGCAGCAACTTTCAAAAATTATTTCACACACATTTTTAAAACCATTGAAAGACTTAAAGGCACTATACCTGATTTTTATCCTAGTACTGGAATGAATTTTGTTTCGTCCTCTTTGGTAAATTGTAAACTCAGACATTTGTTGCTCAGACAATTTTAAGCATTTTTGTAAATCTCATGACTTTGCAAACTACTTTTCTTACATTTCTGTGACTATAACCAAAAAAAGTGACCCCGCTAGTTGTGAAATTTGCTTATAAACGCATCTCTGTGAGGAAATGGGATTTACCAAATGTGGAGGGTTAGGAATGTGTTTGGACGGCAACGAACAATTGAATTTATTCGTCCCCTCTTTCATTGTTTGTAAAAAAAATAAATAAAAAAATAAATCAGGTATAGTGCCTTTAAATGTGCGATATTTGTATGAAGAATTGTTTTTTTGTATCAAACCAGGTCTAAACCAGGTCGAACAGAGCCTGGCTGAGCCACTGGTGTTTTAGACTTTTAAATTGTGATGTTTCTGATCAGAATGACTTCACTGCAGCTTAATACTCAGTGTCTAAACCACTATTCAGAATACTTTTACTTCAGTTCAAAAATATAGCACAGAAGAAAGTACAGATACAGGCTCCAACATGTAATGAAGTGCACGTAAAGATTCGTCATAACATTTACTTAAGTAAAGTACCTGCATGTTCTTTTTACTGGTATTTTCACTTTTAACTTTCCACCACTGAAGTAACTTCCTGTGCTCACAACTGTTTCCTGTATGTGTTATTCTGACAGGGAGGTAGCGGTGTCAAAACATCCAAATTAAACCGTGCGTGGCAGAGAACATGATAATATATTAAACATGTATAAACAATGTAAATACTTCTGTCGATGTGTCCGTCTTAAAGCTAAAGGCTAATGGTAACTTGAAGTCTAAAAATGTGACCTACCGGTAATTTGCTTTGTTAGTTACAGTTTTAATCTTACTTTATATTTTAAAAACATGGACAGGAAACAGTCATGACCACACAGGAAGTTGGCTGCAACATATCGTGCACAGGAGCCTGTCACAGCTCAATCTGAAATGTTACCTGATCCGTTAGCTGAATCATGCCTGACTATATTTTGATTATTGTTATTCTATTCTGTGTCATTTTTTACATTATTTATTTGAGTAACTTTCTTTCGTGCTGTCTCAGGACCCTCCAGGCATCAAAACTTGCTCTTAAGAAAAATATTTTTTTGGTACCAGTTTTCGGTACCATTTTTTAAACATTTTTAGCCCAATGCTACAATCCGGAGTGGGGCGTTTACATGCATTCTCACGTGCATGCACTGTCCCAACCAAATAAACAAACTTGTGGCTCCTCCCCCTCATCATCCTCTCTAACGCTGTGGTATCACTGTGGCTCCTCCCCTCTTCCCCCGTAGCCAGTTGGAGTTGGATTAGCGAACACAGCAGATTTCAAATTTTTGGTGTGGATGGAGTAAGGCTCTGAGACGCCCGTTTAGGCCCTCTTTAAAACATTAACTGTCCTCTCTGTGAATCTTCTAAAGCAAAAAATCTCTTCATTTGCTTCTCTTTTATATTAGACAACTATGTAAAACGCATAAAATGATATTTTTCAGACGTAATGTGTAGATCTCGGTCAATGTTTCCACATTCATCTCAATGGATGCGGCCTCTGGTTTACCCCCAAAGGGGGCGTTAACCTTTTCGTTGCTCCGCTCCCCCTCTATAGTTAAATGTAGTTTGTCCCTGTATATATGTTGTTGGTAACGCCAGAGGACATCTGAGCGGGGATCAGGTGAAGCACAGATTGGGCTGTGACAGCCTATAAAACTATACACTCAAAGGGGTAAGATAACATTTCAAAAAATATATATGGACGTTTTTTGGATAGTATGGCTGTACATTGTAGTTGTAAGTATTTGGTTTGTAATCAAATAACACCACACCCCTCAAATAATACATCTTGTTTATTTGACCCATTTATGCACATTTCACATGTGCCCTTTGATGGAAATCTCCGGGTTGTTCCGATGGCCACTTTGCCTCTGCTTTAGTAGTTCATATTCCAGTTTTTCTCAAATTTGAACGCTCCTGGATGTGTTCAGAATATGCTATGTAAAAAAACACCTTGATGTTTTAGTTTATCTAATCTCACAATACTTGAACGAAAAATTGCGAGCACCTATTTTACCAAAACTGAATATCCTAATTCCCCGTTTCAGGATAAACAATGAACACAGATTCATTTGAACAATTAGCTGTGGCCCATAACGTTTGCAACTTACAAAGTGCAAAGCAAAGTTTACAGACACATCCCAAAACATCCGCGTATTTTGCGAATTTTTTTTTTTTTTACAGTGTATTCTATGTAATTCTGCCATAAGGAAACAAGTTAGGAGATGCCGGCGCTTTTAGACTCTCAGTTCTCACGCATTCATCAGTTGTGCTTTGTTCTAAGTGTTTTCTCCACACCTAGAGCTACATGTATCTCACAACTACTACATACAGCCTGTCCATCCCTTTCGAAATGTTTTGCTACACCACGTGGCTAAGCTAGCTCCGCTGACCTGAAAGTATGAGCGCTAGTGCTTCCTGTCCCTATACATTTCCATTAACATTAGCTTAGACCTGCTTGAATGATCCTTTTTTGCTATGATTCCGTGGTGGATAGCGAGTTCCTGGTAGATAATGACTCACTGCGTGTTGACAACATGATGCAGTAGGATGTAAATACTTCAGAGAGGACAGCTAATGTTTTAGAGCGGGCTAAAGTTAGCAGGGAGTAAGCATGTTCGGACTTCAATCTGAACTGTTAAGCCGTTCATAGTGACTTAATTTGATAAATTCCAAGGTTGTAGTAGATTGCTCATATAACTGTGTAATTTTGAAGCTTGTAGTTGTTTCAATATTGCTTCGTTTTTGACCATGAACGGCTAAACAGTTGATATTGAAGTCCAAACATGCTAACGTCCTGCTAACTTTAGCTCACTTTAGAACATTAACTGTCCTCTCTGTGAATCTTACACAACAAAAAATCTCTTTTATATTAGACAAATATACTGATGATTGGAACGGGTCTAAGCTAATCTTAATGGAAGTGAAAAGGACAGAAAGGAAGTACTGGTGCTCTCGACTTCAGGTCAGCGGACACTAGCGTAGCCACATGGTAACAAGCCAATCCAAACATTTGACAAACACAAGGAATATAGAAAAATGTAAACTTTTATTGACTTGGCAAATCTTTCTACTACCAAGAAATCTATTTTTCTTCATTTTAAAATAAATAGTTTTGAGGTAAAAAGGACTTGTTGTTATGTTGGCAATTCTGAATAAAATGCTCATCTAAATAAAGTCCAAATGAGGAAAGGGAAAGTTTTGGCTTTAGTCACAGGTCAAGGCAAAATACTTTGTGTGCTTTGACTGCAGTGCAATGAAGTATTTTCAGAGAAGTCATAGAAAAAAAGATTGTTTTACAAATTTGGAATGATTTTTTTTCTTTATTGACTGGCTTTTTTTCTCACTCCGGTATACTCACTACACTGGAAAAAATATGAAAATGAATATTAAATGAAGAAAATGACTTAAAGCGAGACACTGCAGGTGAAAGTGCTCTGTATAATACTGACATAAATATGACCAAAAAAAATGTTTGAGATTCAATCAGTCAATTCAATTTTGAGAATTTTTGTGTCTTTGAATTTTACGCTTTGCATTTTTAACACTGAAAAAACATCTTTTTGTCTCCAAACTTCAGTCACTAAATTTTCAGTTCAGTGTTTTACATTAAAAATTCTAATTTCACCTTTTAAATATTTGCTTTATTATTTTTCAATACATCAAATACAAGTCTACTAAATTCAGAATGTAAAACTCGAGTTGAAATTTTTGCAATCGTGAGCAATCGATCCAGCAGGCCGCGAAGGAGAGCCACAAGATGCTTCCTATTGGCCGATGTCTTTTGTGGGCGGGATTAACAAATGAGAAAGGCGGAGTTTAATCTGAACATTTTGATTGGTCCCTGTACTGGTTCCTGGTGAAACAGCGGTTGGTTTGACTCACTCAGGATCGATTGCTCAGGTCTTTATGCCCAGGAAGTTTACTGTGAAATCTCTACTGTTGAAATTAAGAACTTGATTTTTTTTTTTACATTGAATATTTTAATTTTCTATTTTAATTTTTTATTACTACACTCTGTACTGTTGTACATGTATTGAAAAAGCGAATATTTAAAAGATGAAATTTTGCTTTTGAATGTAAAACACTGAACTGAAAATTTAGTGAGTGAAGTTTGGAGACAAAAAAATTGTAAAAAAGCGTAAAATTCAAGGACCGTTAAAATTCAAGGACCGTTAAAATTCACAATGTGACGACGTAGTGGTGGGCAGTAAAGAAGTACATTTACTTAAGTAGAGTTTTTGAGGATCTGTACTTTACTTGAGTAGTATTTTTGTTGACTTAGTACAACTACAATACTTTCTACTTCTCTACATTTGTAAAAAAGCTCTTGTTACTCGTTGCTTACGGGGCGCAGACAAGTTCATCATTGGTTTTTCTCTGATTCAATATCACCATGTCCACTCCTGAACAGAAGGCGGCGCTGTGCAGATGTATAATTCAAAGCCGCTAACCGTACAATGGTTTGTCCCTCAAATTTAGTATGAATATATGTGTTGTTTTTTCTATTCTATGTACAGTATATCTGCACTAGTTAAACCAGGGTGACCTGAAGAGGAAAAGACTCAAATACTTCAGCAGTATTGCATATTCATACGTTTCATGTTTTTGAAGATTCACAACACTCATTTAAAATGAAATGTACTTCTTACTTTGAATACTTAAGTATACTCCATTACTTTAACTTAAGTACATTTATCACTGGGCAACTTTCACTTTCATTGGAGTAATATTTGACCAGTAGTATCTGTACTTTTACTCAAGTAATGAAATGAGGTACTTCGCCCACCACTGGTTAGTTACCGGTAAACAAATCTGTAAAAATAAAAAAAAGGTCGTGTTTTGGTGTTAAAAATGCAATAACGAATTAAATATTGAAAAATCCCAAAAACGTTAGTAAAAAGAGGCATGCACCTATAGCTTTTGCTGCGGACTTCTCCCAGAAAGGATATGACCATTTATGCATTACAGTATGTTATTGGTCACATTATGTGCATTACACAGTTACCAAATCTGTCAATATTTATGAATGGATACGCGTGGGAAACACGGCTGCAACGTTGTACTGACTTCCTGGTAAAGTCTGACTATTGTAAAAACTAGACAAAAATCTCAAAATTGCCCCTTGCATGAACAATCCATTTTCACCTGCCGTGTCTCGCCTTAAGACGATTATTTTACCCAGTGTAGTATTTACCCTCAGCTCCATGTCGGATAAGCCCCCAAAAGAGTCAGAAGTGAACCCACTTTGAAGCCTGACTTCTCCAATGTACATTGTCTAGTGTCCCGTCAGCACCAATCCTTGTCCTCTTTGTCCCTGAGAGCCCCCGTCCCTCTTCCGCTGGGACTGGGCGCAGAGTTCATCCCTAGTCTAAAGTGGTAACCGTTGGGGACCGCTCCAGTGGCTGATTGCCCCGTGGGGGTGGTCCTGTTGAGGGGCCGTCCTGACGCGTGCCCGCCCACTGGCTCCTGGAAATCCCCCTGCCCCTCTCTGTGCGGGCTGAGGTTAGGGCCCAGGATGTGGGTGTCCTCGTGCTCCGAAAGTCCACGAGGCCCGGGGCGGGGCTGGTGTCCCGTGGCGAGGGAGGTGGAGGGCAGGGGGGTGGGTGTCTTGTAGGCGACGCCCGGGCGAGGGGTGAGGGGGGTCTGAGGGAGCTGGCGTCTGCTTCGGCCCGCGGCGTTGGTGGGGGCTGGGGCGGATGGGAGCGTCCCGGACTTGAGAGCACCGCTACTGAGCTGGAGGGGTGAAGAAAGGGACAGAGTAGAGAAGAAGTTGATCATTAGTAGTTAATAGAGCTGTCAAAAATATCACGCTAGGTGCAGGTCTCTCTTGTAAAAGAGACATTGAGTCTCATGGGACAAACCTGTATAAATAAAGGATTATATGTAAATAAAGGATTATATTAGGGCTGGGCGATTATGAAAAAAAAATAACCGATTATTTTCCCCATATTGAAGGATTTTGATTTTGAAGAAAAAAATAAATGAAAATGAATATGACCTTAACTATAGTAGCTGTGATTATACAGATTGCAGGGCACTGGCCTGTACTGGCCTGATCCTGTTGTAATGCTATAACTGCGTGCTAACTGATAACTTTCTACTACAGAAGCAGAAATGGGCACTTCCCGTCCCACACAGTAGCTACAGGACACCACACAGCTCTCATATGGCCACAGACAACACAAAAAGCATGTGCAGAGCACAAAAGCGAAATGTTTGAAGAAACAACACAAGATTGCAACAGCTAGTGTTAGATGATGTTTTCTAACAATTGTTAGCAGTTGGATTGATTATGCGGACACTATGGAATCAACCATGGAGGTTAACTGGAAACAACTGAGCATTTACCGCCATCTACTGGACTAGACTTGTAATTGCTAGTTTTCTGCAGATGATTGGCCAGTTGGCTTGACAATTAAAGCTCACCACGCGATTATCGCAATTGACCTTTTTTAATATCGATATTCGATAAAATTTCGATTAATTGCCCAGCACTAGAACAGCGTAATTCTTTTTAGCGCGCGACTAACGTTCTTTGTGACCTAGAGAGTTTGTGGTTGGGGGAGTGACATGCTCCCAGTGGCTCTTTTTGCACACATCTGTGACTCTTTCAGCAGGGCTGAAGTCACCACAGCTGCAGTGAATAAGAGCAACAGGCTGGAGTAGGATAGATGGTTAGCAGAGCGCCCGGAGCAATGTGCGCTCCAAGTGCATCCTCCTCAGCCTGGACCTCTATGGCCTGGAGCTGAGAACACTGGATAAATCCTGTCTTTGATGGACTTTATTCAATTATTCTGAAGCTCCAAGGCAAAAACTAGAGGAAAGAAGTAGCTAAAAATGAACTATGAAGGTAAGCTATGTGCTAATGTTATGCTAAAGCAAGCCTATCCACCTTTCGATGAGAGTATTAAAATTAAAATGCAAATTTTTGTTGCATTTACAACAACAGCTATAGCACTGAAGTTTTATATGCCAAAAAAACAACATGAACATCATGAGGCTGTCAGCTGCAACTAAACTGTTGTCTGAGGTTTCCCAAACTTCTTTCATAATGCTAAAGCCTGGCCGTGTTAGTGCTTCAAACATTTCGTGGTTTGGTTTATTTTAAGTTTGCATCTCATGTACATTTCACATACACATTTAGTATTTGCATAATTATGCACAACATTAACAACATTTTATACACAACATTCATGTGCATGTAGATCAATTACTGTATATCAAACGCGAGTGGGAAGAAGTTAAGGTTCCAAACCTGTCGGAGGTACTGGTCGGGGCCCTCTCCCGGTGAGGTGGTGCAGCTGGGCCCGGCTGACCTGGTGTGGTGGGGCTCCCTGCTGCCGTAACGCTCACACGAGTAATACCTCTGCTTCTCCCCCGCTGATGAGTGGTGCCTCCTCTCCATGGGACGGCTGCGCTCACGATCCCTGGCCGTGTCCCGAAACATGCCTTCAGCAGACGCCTCGGGGAAAGAGCCTACGTCAGAAAGCAGAGAGAAGTAAAGGAACCAGCAGAGAGCTAGCAGGAGAAACAGTCTCTTTTCTCCAAATTACGTTTTTATTACACCCTTACAACCAAATGTCCAGTTGCTCCTACAGACACAAAACGTTCTAGTCCTGTACTTCATATTTTGAAGTCTTTTTAAGAGAGATTTTTTTAATAAGTAATTCCTGCCTGATTTATTTAAGGCAAATTTTGAATTTTTACAGATTTATTCATGAATAACTAGCTTATACAAAAACGATCCAAAATCCTCTATGAAAACATCTAACATATCAACAAAATAAATCTATACATTTAATTGTATGCATAACATGTTTTTTTTTTTTGTTAATGTAAAACATGCATGAAACTTGCAATACATTTTTGTCATATTAATGTCATCATCTACACAGCAATAGTTTCAAATTGATAGTTTCAAATCAGTTGAATGTTTTTCACTCCCTGCAGTGTCTTGCCAATAGTACAGTATAATAAGGCCTTATCACATGACATCATACTTCTGCCTTTTTCTCTCGAGGCAATGCTATTAATTTTCTTACAATTTTCTATAAAAGAATATGGAGAATTCAGCAGATCTGCAGCACATAAAAACATTTTGACAAATTGGACAGCAAGTTTCATTGGGATAACCACTTAGAGGACGTTCAAAACTGTCCATATGAAAGCTTCACCCAATGACATACAGTATCTAGAGGGGAAGGAGACAGAGCGAAAGAAGTGAGACAGAGAGAGAGAGAGAGAGAGAGAGAGAGAGAGAGAGAGAGAGAGAGAGAGGAAGGAGAGAGAAAGAAAGAAGAGAGAGAATGAAAGAAGAGAGAAAGAAGAGACAGACAACAGTTGGTGTAAAAGTGTTGCTACATATTTTTAATCTTTCACCATATTTATACAAAAATATAAAGCAAATCAAGGTGAAAGTATTCTAAGTATTCAGAATACAGTACACTGATTGGGCAAAGTAACTGAATATGATACAAAATACATTTTAAGACAAGTATTCAGTATTCTGTAACTGAATACAATTTCAAAGTATTCTCCCCAACACTGTTGGTGGCTTTGAGATGGAGATGCACAGCCGACTGCGGGCCACTAGAGCTTTCTCTGCGGTGTTGATAAAGCCTTCTATGAAGTAGTTGTTTCGTCTCTCCAATCATGTATCAAGACGTATATTTTGTGTTTATGCATTGAACTATACGGACATAAATGGCATTGAATTACATGACACAAAACTGTAGCTGACGTGTTTTTTGTTCCACCATCAGTCGTGACCAAAAATAACTGATGGAGTGATTTGAGTGTGTTGTACCAGGGGTTTCCGCTTGCTCCATTGACATCTGCCTCCTCTCTCTCTCTCTCCTCCTGTGGCAGCGGTGGTGATGGTGATACCCCCTGCCGTCGGCCTGCTCCACGCGCTGCAGGTCGTACTGGCCCAGAGCGCTCTCCGGGTGGCGCTGCGGAGTCAGGGAGGACGCCGACCGCCGCACAGGGCTCAGGTCTACGATGGGCTGATGGGCAAGCACAAGAGTCAGTTAGATTTTTTGAAGGAAGATGTGGAGAAAGGTTGCGCCGGTTAAGCTGCGTCCACCCAAAACACTTCACAAGCACAACACGACTGCTGGACAGAAACCTTGAGGCCGGTGTCGAGAAAAGAAAAGAACTCCACAGAGAAAGAAATGATAGAAATAAACAATAAATAAATAAAGCAGGTTAGTTAAGATATACAGATGAGGTGCAGATTACTTCAAAATATATATTTGCACTGCTTATGTGACAATTGGACCCAAGTAAAAAGAATTAAACTATTAAGGTAGAGGTGAGAAGAAGCAGTGGTGGAAAAAGATTTTACTAAAGGATTTACTTAAGTAAAAGTAAAAGTATCAGATTAAATTCCTACTTAAGTACAAGTATAAAAGTATCCACTGTAAAACGTACATTATAAGTAAAAAGTAAACCAGGTCTTTAAAATGAGCCTAGCCATGTCCCTCTAGGCCTCTGGTAGGCGGTGTAAAGTCACATTAAAAATTTGTGTACAAAAGTTAGCATGTTACAAAACTTCTGACTCTGCACTTTACACAATCGCCCAGAGATTCAAAACGGTGCTAGATAAAAACTTTTTTTTTTGCCTAAAACTTGACTTTTTCATCCTGAAAATGTGTCACTGGTCAGCTGCCATCTAAACCAGGTCTTAACCAGGTCTAAACCAGGTGTAAACAGGTGTAAACCAGGTATAAACCAGGACTAAACCAGGACTAAACCAGGACTAAACCGGGTCTGAACCAGGACTAAACCAGATCTAACTCAGGTCTAAACCAGTTCATTATAGTGAGGACATTTTATCGAAAATAAAATACTTTTACTTAAACCCAATGTACTGAAGTAGAAAGTACGCTAAAATGTAGTGTAAGTTAAAGTAAAAATTGATTCAATATAAAATGCACTTATGTAAAGTAAAAGTACCTATAATTTGTACTTTTTACCTGTACTTGTTTACTGTTACTTTCCACCACTGATCAGAAGTAATGTTTTGGTAATAAAGTGTACAACAATCAGCACCTTCACCTGATTCAACAACGGATCGAACCACAACCAAACATGAGATGAGATATTACAGTAGTGGCCTTCCACGAGAAGGTAGGTTTTAAATGTTTCCTTGTATCAGATTTGGTTTTGTTTATAGCAATGAATGGAAAAGTAAACTGTAGTTGTGTCTAAATGTACTCCTAACTTCTAAACGCTCTCACCCCAATTCGTCACAAGGATGAGTGTATCAGCATGTAAGCATGTTTCGAAACTTTCAGGGTCAAAATTGCATGGATTTCTTCCCTAAAACCACTGCATATTCACTAAACAAATTAAACTATTACACTACATTACACTATTCATACAAAAAGAATGAGATACAGGGCCTTTAACATGGCAACGACAGACCAACACGAGGTCCTGCTACAGACCACTTACTCTTACTCTAGTGCTTTGTAGTTTTGCTATGTTTTGTGCTGTGAATGGCCAAAACAAGAGCACTTGGTCCCATCAACAGCACAAATGCCAATAAAAGTGTCTTTTTCCACAAATTATTCAAATCAGAGAATTTGCAGATTGATATTAATGAGCTAAATATGTTATTTGCACTGTAATATCAGTTTTTCCCCTATAGTGGATGCTGTACACAAACAGGCCCATCTCATAGTGTTGGTTGTAGCTCTCATAAAACATCAATAAACAGTATCACAACACATAAATATGCTAAATAAATAGGCAAAGTCAGGCCCAGGGGCCAAATCCATTCCTCCAGATACTGTATCCTGCCCCCTACTGATTTTAAGGAGTATAATTTCACCCAAACAGTGATCTAAACACCAGTTAAAGTAGGCTACTCCAAAATGTTTACTTTACTCTATACTCTACACCAGCCATTCCCAAACTTGAGAGTGTCGCGGTCCCCTTAAGCCCCGACCAATTGCGGCGTGGGCTTCATAGCCATTTCAAACTTTTCTCTTGCTTTGATCTTCTCCTGCGTGTCCCAAGCTTTCCAAGCTTTCCAAGCTAAAGCTTCCAACGCCAAAGTTGAAAATGTTGAACTTTTGGAGTTTTATAAGTAAGTTGTGCGGCAACTAAGTTAATGCCACACACAAGTTTACCCACCTTCTACCGAAATGAAAAAAAAGAGAAAAGTAAATTTGAACAAAGCAGCAGGGTTTACAGTGACGCACAAGACACAGGAGAAGAGGAGCGAGAGGGAAAACACAACACCGAGGAGAGAGAGAGAGAGGGAAGGAAGGAGGGGAGGACAGGTGGTACATACTGCCAGCTGGATCCCAGGGCTGTGACGGGAGAGATTCCGCTACGGGACAAGATCAGAGGAGGGGACAAGGTTAGAATCAAAAGGCAGGTAAGGATGGACAAGGATGGATAAGGATGGGCAAGGCTGGACAATGAGCAACAGAGTGGTGCAGTGTATGGGATACGCAGAAAGCCTGCAGGATTGCTGTATGCCAGAGGTGTCAAGTAAAGAACTGTACTTTACTTTAGTATTTCATTCTCTGGTGACTTTTTACTTTTGCTCCCTAACACATAATATCAGTACTTTTCAAGGAGTAAAAAGATTTGGAACATCGCACTGTTTTTTTCCTGCGAAGCGGCAGCGTGTGCTTGTCTCTTTGGTGCACGTTTTCCTTTGGGGTTTTTGATGGACAGCTGCTGAAATAAACAGGTTGACTCCAGCCCACGGACACATTTGAAGAGCCAGACAAGAGACAGAAGAGAGCACACGTCTCATGTTCCCCCCTGCAGCTGCATTGCAAGAACTTGCAGTATAAACATGCAGTAAAATATTGACCCGTTAGACAGTGGTCCTGCTGTAATGGTCACTGTGAGATCAGCTACTTTGGTCCCATCGGGTCCAGACTTCACACTGAAATAGGCAATTAATCTTTATTGTAGCACTTTGTGATTTTTGCATGTAAAGTAAATTATAACACAGCTTCAATGGGGCGCTAGGAATTCAACAGGGACCGACTGGGTGATGTATTTAGTAACTGGGCTTTTTTTACGTACAGATGAATCGCATCGTGACCCTCTGAATCGTAATCAAATCGTGATGCCCAGAGATTGCCACCCCTAACGCAAAGTCAGCAATTTAAGCTTTTTGTAGGAAAATACTATTGAAAATGGTTCTGAGTAGTCATGCGGTTCACACACCCGCCTACTGAATTTCCTGAAAATACACCCGATTTTTTTCCACAAAATGTATGCTTTTAAAGATACCAATACTGTTATCTGAAAGAAGGAGAAGCTTCCCCGTGGTCTCAACTAACAGATTCTTCAAAAAAAAATCACAAATCTTTTGAAACACGATATAATTGTTGTGCAATACATAGCAGTTTTTATCATGCTAAATACGTTAAGCAACTGAAACCTGCCTTTGGAGTAGTTAGTGAGCGTGTTGTGATGTGTTATGAATAAACCACGGGGTAAAACAAGCAGATTTAATTCATTTTCTTTTATAATTTCATGAGACAGGTGCTCGATACGATACGCACATTGTCAAGTGCTCCGTAACAATATATTGCCGATACGATATACTGAGCACAGCCCTAGTGGCCACTGGATGTGTATGCAGATATTTACATTTTCATCTCCATTGTGTTATTATTATGAGTGCACCCCTTTGCCCATAAAGCTAAGCATTTTTGATGACACAATCCTGAGCTCGATAGCAACTCAGCTGATAGTAAAGCCACTTCTTTTGTTGTGAGTGAACATTGTAGCCTTAACAAAAGGAGTGAGACTCTTACATAGTACTCAGCGTTGAGGCGTGGCAGAGAGGCGGCTCTTTGGCCCTCCAGGACAGGATATCCCTCTGAATCAGACATGTTCTCTACTGGCTTCAGCTCCACCAATTCCTACATCAAAAAGCACATTATTATAGATTCCACGGGAGAGACGCAGACAAATGAGTGGAGTCAAGTGGAGTCCAAATCCACACATTTTCTTTAAAGGGAGTGATGCATGATTTATAGCCGATGCTGTCTGCAAACTATTTACACTTCTACTTTTCATTCTTCACTTCACAAGCTATGTTTACACAAGCTACGGTTACAATAAATTTATCTTCCAGTCTTTTTTTCTCTCCAACCCATTTCTGTCATGGTCACGCCCCCTGCATTGCCCTAACCTTCACCCTAAACTTAAAACTCACCCTAACCATAAATAGGAGGTTAGGGTGAGTGGAGCTAACTAACTAAGTAACTTAGTATTTGCCAGTTGTTGACTTTGAGTGTACCTGAGGTCTGCTGGAGTAGGGCACGTCTTCAGACTGGCCCCGCTGGAGTCTCTTCCGGACCCGGGGCCTCTGTGCAGCCTGACACACATCTCCAGACTGAGAGTGTTTGATGGCACTTCTCTGAGTTGGCCTGAGCAGAACGACACACATGAGCTGAAGGATCAAAACTGCATTCAGTCTAAATTTCCTACACAAAAACCATGTGTTTGAAACATTAAACCAAAGTTACAAATACAATGATTTAATCCAGCCTGCTTGTATAGCATACATTTCTGAGTATGTCGGAAAAAGGATTCTCTCGCCCATTCCTGTGAGGAGTTATGAATTTTAAAGAAATAACTTAAATTCTCACACCATCAGCGAGGGTGCAGCAAAAAAAGAAATGAAAAAGAAAATCACACGGGGGTACGGGGACCATTGGGGGTACGTGAGAGCTTCGAAGGGGGTACTTGGAATAATTTCAGATACAAAATAAGATTAAATTGAAGTGTATTATTTATTATTACGTTCAAAGAAAAGCTATTTAAAACATTTAACTGTAAAGAGTGAGAGTTTGAGAATATGTAGTAGCCTTTTTACTGATAAATAAGAGTTTTAGTCATTCACTTTCTAACTAATCATCAAAACCATCGAGGCAGGGGGTGAAGCACTTTGAATTGCCTTGTGTATGAACTGTGCTCTACAAATAAATTTGCCTTACTTGGAGTATAAATAAAAGGCCGAAGGGGTACGCAAGACAAAAATGGTTGGGAACCACTGCATTAGGGCACTGACACGAACATAAAACCTACACAAACAGAAGGTTCTGATTACTGGCGCATACTGCAGCCTACATATCCAGATCTCAGCATGAGGCAGCAGCTCACAGACAAGAGCAGGGGTGGAGCTGACACAGAATACAGAGTAGAGTTTAGATTTTTGGCCCGAGCCCGGCCTAAATCTGGCCCAGATTCGGTCCGGGTGTGGCCGGTGCAGAGACGTGCCTTGAGCACATTATAAACACATGACATGCGCCACTCTCTCTCCTTTACCTCTTCCCTTCTCTCTCTCCCGCATGCACTCTCTCTCCTTCTCTCTCAGAACAGGGTTTTTTAGCCAGGTTATTAGATCACAGTGGTATAAGATAAAGCAGTTCAATGTCCGGTGAGAGCGTAGTGTAGGCAAAATGCTGAATGATGGCCGAAAGCAGCTGCTACAACATTGTACCGTGTTGTTTTTATTTGGACCTTGGGTCTGTAATAAAGTTCAATAATAATAATACTAAATAACAATAATCAACGAGGCGCTCTGAACAGAGGAGGAGCTGCTGTTGGTGCTGTAGGTCCGTGAATGTAACAGGTGGGAGAGTCATACTGCACGAATCAGGTGAGAGTGTGACAGAGAATCATCTTAGTTACACTCTCAAAGTCACACTCTCAATTACTGTCATAATCACTATCAGGATTATGACAGTTAAGAAATAAACAAAATAAAAATAATTTAAAATTGTGAGTGTTGCTGTACAAAAAAAACAATGGTTTACTAAAAAGTTAAGAGTAAAGTAATAATAAACTGTAATAATTAAAATACACCAGACTAAATTAAATCTGTGTAATTCAAATTTCCAGGGGGAGAACCCCCACACCCCCCACAAAAAATATAATTTGACTAAAATCCTGGCAATCCTGCAATACCACTCACTATAAGCCATTACTATTTATTAGGCTACAGTCCTATAAGGTGTTCATTATTATTAGTTTATTGAAAAATGCTTTCAATAGCCCAACCTAATCCTCCCCATGGCACTCACATGGCGTCCCTCTCCATCGCCATGGTGACAATGGTTGCAGTAGTGTGGGCGGTGGGGGTGGCTGCGGTGGATGTGGGCACGGAGGTGGGAGGAGCTGGCTCTTCCGGCTTCTTCTCGGGCTCAGGAGGAGGCATGGGAGCCGAGGGCAGTTTGGGGCTGGGGTGGCGAGTGTCCAAGTCCTGGAGGTGAGCAAACGGCAGCACCGAGCGGAACAGGACGCCCAGTTTACACTGCGGGAGCACACAGAAGCGGGAAAAAGTGATCATTAATTAAAGGGGAGGACAGTGGTCAGCCATGGTGGAAAGCAACAAAGTAAAAAGTACAAACTTTAGTTACTTTTACATTGCTCAAGTCGCAGACAATTCTATGATAGAACTGTTTATTATTTTCTGAATGGTGTTCATCTTGTCTTTTTTTGTTACTTTACTGTTTTAAGTTTCTTCTATATCAGACAATAAGGTAAGCGATGTGTTAAGGTAATTGAACAACACATTGCTTACCTTATTGTCTGATATAGAAGAAACTTAAAACAGTAAACTGTTTATTATTTTTTGTATGTTTCTTTTCACTTAAAGACACAATACCTGATTTTTTTTCTTTTTGTAGTGCAACATTATTTTTGTCCCATAAAAGTATGTTGTAAAAGTAGTAACTTGCGGCAAAAAAAAAAGTCTTCATTGTATTATGATTTGTTGATGTTGTGTATGGTCAACCCAAATAGTCAATATGTGACAAAAGGGTTACCTTTTTTGTCACATTTTGATGCCAAAGGACGACCGTGACGATAAAAATACCCATTTTGTCACATATTGACAAAAAGGTTCAAAATCAGGTATAGCACCTTTAAACTAGTTTATTAAAGCACAAGAAATACAAAATAAATAAATACATTGAAGTGCATTGCCTTCTATGTCAGCACAAATGAACTAAGATTGTAATTCTTTCATAATCATTCCAAATTATCCATGACTCGTCTGGAGGGGTCACTGCTGAGCTGGGCCCCTTATCCCAAGCTGTAAGCCCTGTCTAGACTAATCGGCGTGGAAAGATGGACTTTTTAAATTGGATGCCCAAATAAGTGCTGTTGTGAAGTCCAGCTTTTATCATTTGAGGCAACTTGCCAAAGTAAAGTTTTTTTTGGTCTCGTCATATCTTTGAAATTTGAATCCACGCTTTTATCACCACCCGTTTATTTAAAGATTATTGCAGCGCTCTCTACTCAGGACTCGGCGAAACCTCACTGGCAGGACCGCAACTAATTCAGAACGCCACCGCTCACCTTTTCACTGGATGATGGTAAACACATAACGTATAATGACCACACTCTCACTCATTGAGGTCAGCAGATCAAGCTCTGCTGCTGCTCCCTAATGGGCTCGACACACGGGAGGCCATGCCGCTCCTTCCCAATTAATTTCCTATGGTGCGAGCGCGATGAGGCCATATTCGCTTGCCCTCCTCCAGCCAGGCGACATTTGTACGTGTGAAGTTTTGAGCTCGTTCGCGTAGATGTGCACACGAGGCGTTCTTGCCGCTGTCCCCTGGCACTACAGCCAATCAGTGAGGATTTCTTTGATGAATAAATGATGTGAGGACAGTGCTGCCTGCGATCAAAAACATGGATGCAGCGGGAACATGTCCGAACGTTTACTTTATGCTAGTTCTAGCTCAATATTGGGATCGGAAAAATGTCCCTTGTAATACTCATCATCAACATCTACAACAGGGGTGCCCAAAGTGCGGCCCGGGGGCCAAATGCGGCCCTCAGACTAACTTTTGGTGGCCCACAATCTTCTTGTTGAATTGGCACACATCACCAGAGAAGATCCTTTTTATGCCAATTCCACACAATTAGAACCTTTAAAAAGACAGGCCTAAAAGTAGGTCTAAACCAGGACTGAATCAGGACCAATCAAGAACTAAATATGGTCTAATCTAAGAATAAACCAGAACTGATCCAGGACTAAACCATCCCTAACCCAGTCTAGTGTAAACCAGGTCAGAACAGGTCTAAACTAGGGTTAAAACCAGGACCAAATCAGGTTTAATCCTGGATTACAGTAGGTCCAAACCAGTGTTAAAATGGGACTAAACCAAGACTAAACTATGACTAAACCAGGACTAAACAAATCCAGGGCTAAATCAGGACTAATCAAGGATTAAATATGATCCAATTTAAGAATAAACCAGGACTGATCCAGGTCTTTGGCCCTCCACGTTGTGTACACTTCAATATGTGGCCCTCCATGGAAAAAGTTTGGACACCCCTGATCTACAATGTTTATCGATAATGTGCAATATTTACACAATGTCAAAATCTAAACAATTTCTTGGTCCAAGAATTGTATTGTGATCCACACTGGACTAGAGCGATGTGTGTCGCTGCCGCTGGTCACTCTTGTTTATCATATATGTTGTGTTTTGCGACAGCTGCGAGGAGTTTTGCTTGTTGCTATAGTTTGTCGCTCCCCGTGTGTCGATAAGACAAAGAAAAAGCTGAGAGGTGATCGTCACTCCCTGGTTTTAAATCTCTCCTGAAAACATATTTCTTTTCTTTGGTGTTTGACTCACTATGTAACTTTACTTTATTATGTTTTGTGTACAGCACTTTGGTCAACTTGTGTTGTTTTTAAAGTGCTCTTTAAATAACGTTGGATTGGATCACTTTAAACCAGAGGTGTCCAAAGTGCGGCCCAGGTTCCAGATGCGGCCCTCAGGTCAAATTTTGACAGCCCTCAAGCTTCTTGTTGAACTAGCACACATCGCCAGAGATTACACTTTTTTCTACACAATTAAAACCTTAGCTTGCATTACGGTTCCAGACTAAAGAAAGATGTTAAAATATGTTTAGTCTTAACCTATTAAACTCCAACAGGTGCCCAATGGGTCATATAGCACAGCAGCACTAAGGAGCGGCCGTCATGGGAAGGAC
>OMNZ01117158.1:9097-21919 GCA_900303255.1 Lesueurigobius sanzi
CTCGTGGTCGTTTTTTTTTTTTTTTTGGTTTGGGGGGGGGGGGGCGGGCGGGGGGGGGGGGGCCGGGGGGGGGGGGGGGGGGGGGGGGGGGGGGGGGGGGGGGGGGGGGGGGGGGGGGGGGGGGGGGGGGGGGGGGGGGGGGGGTTGTCGCGGGGGTGTGGGACATGGGCGGCACGCGCTAAATGAAGCTTCATAGGAGCACGCTGCCTGAGAACGCAAGTGCACACGCCACCGTCCCAGCGGCGGACTGTGGCGGCCAAGTGAAGTGATGGAGGAGAGGAGCAGTAGGAGTGGAGGGTTTGAGGGAGCTGTTCGTTTCTAAGAGCCGCTCAAAAGACTAGCTCATTTTTATATTGGTGTTTTTTATGACGTCAGAGAGATAACTTATTTTGTCGAAGACCTGATAGCGGGTGCAGTTTTCACTTTTTGAAAGACATGCAGGTGAATACAATTTTGTGGCACAGTTCAAGAATAGAGGGCTGCCAAATAATGTTAGTGCGAAAAGCTCTCATTTGTGTCGCCTGCTGTTTTAGCTGATTGTCGAGTTTATTCTGGGTAAATCTGTGTCAAATTGACTGAAAACAAGTTGTTTCGGTCATGACCTCGCATCACTAAAATCAGAAATCATAAAAGAAAGAAATAAAATGTAGGAATCGACACAAGTAGAGTAGGCAGATGGATGTATGAATCGATGGACAGTTAAATAGATCAGGATTTTGGTCACCAATCGAGTCTCAGGTGTGAATGCGACCTAAGAACAAAACTCAATACTTTGTCTATGCCAATTTGGATACAAAATCCCACTTTAAAAATGAATATTTAGTACTCTTTGTAGTCATAGGGTGTACTCCTGTCACTTACCATCTAAATCAGGGGTGCCAAAAGTGTGGTCAAGGTGGTGTAGATCTGATTCATTTGTGCAGTGAATGGACTGTTAGTAGTTTCCTAAAACCACATTCTACTCAGTCTCACTGTAATTAAAGGATATTTAATCATAAATCTGTTTACATTTGGTATTTCTACATGTAAAACAGTATTGCGTTTGGCTCTTCACCCATTCATTGTTTTCCATTTTGGCCCGCCATGGAAGATAAATAAAATAAAAATGTGCATGTTGTCATAGGGTTTGCGCTGACAGTGAAGTATGCCCAGTCTGTCTCTCTGTGTGTCCCTCCCTCCCTCTCTCTGGTCCTCCTGGGTCACGTGACTGCACTCCTCTGCTCCTTCAGCCAGTCTTAAGATCATTGGCTGCTCAGCCCTTGGTAGCAGAAAGTTAATTCAATTTGCAACCAGGCTTTTGGGATCTTTTTCGCCTCTTTGGGAGCACCCGTGGGAGTTGGAGCCGATTTTTTAAGCTGACCTCAGTTTCAAATTAATCATACAATACTACTTTCAGAATCAAAGTAGGCTGTGAAGTCTTTTTTGTTCTAATTTGACACTAAATATTTATCATTTCTAAATACACCAACCATTACTATTAACGGCGACTGCCTTTGAACTTATGTAGGGTTACACCACAGGGAAACTCCCGACAGCAGCCTGTTTGATTTCTACACATTTAGTCTATACTATGTTTTATACACTGGAGGGATTAACCTGTTTCCTGCTTTGATACCTGCCCTCTGATCTTCCACCTTGCAGTTTTCAACAAGTTCCAACTTGTACTGAGCTGCACCTGTGGGACAGTAAATACCGGGAATCATGTAGAAATTCACAACGGTGTTTTGCAAAAAAGAAAGGTATGTCACCGTCAAAGCTACAGTTGGAATTGTCATTCATTAAACCAGTTGCAACAGAAACAGACTACCTGGGAAATCATATAGACCTGATGACAGTCACCAAAATGGTTTCAATTTTGTTTTCCAAATAATAATGAGAAGGTCCTACATCAAGTTTACTACAGTTGTTTGTACAGTTTATTTACAGAGAGACGCTAAGAGACTATCTTTTTTCTATTTTATTTTTTTATTGTTACTACTATTACTATTACCTGTTGCTTTTGCCTCTTTGATGACACTTTTCCTGACTTTGTGCACCCCCCTGTGTGATACTGTCCTAAGAGCTGTTGTGACAAGTAAATTTCTCCATTGTGAGATCAATAAAAAAAAACTATCTTATCTTATCTTATCTTATCTTACTAATATTCTTTGTTATTGTTTGTAAGCATGTTTCACGGCTTTGAGGGAGCACATAATACAATGCACAATTGTTGCTACTTCCAGGTTTAAGATACAGGCACAGTAGATTAAACAATAAATTAAGTACAAAAAAGGATGTGATGAAGAAAAAATACTATTGATCGTATTAATAACATTTGCATTCACATGATTTTGACTTCTTCTGGAACTGCCTGAGCAAATGGTCTGCCTCCTTTTTTCCAGGTTGAATATACTACAAAGGGAATTATTAGTAGCTTGGCTTGGTGGTTGCGTGAAGCTTCACCAGCCTGGCTTCCTCCAGTCTGGTAGTCCGCGGTTGGGTTCAAATCGAGACTCGAGGCGGGACAAGCAAAGCCAGAGGAAACCAATCAGAGGAACACAAGGCATCTTTTTTTAAACAGAGAAGCCTTCAGTGCAGCCCTTTTTTGTGGCTTTAAGAACAATTTCAGCTCATTTAAAACAGAAGATAAGCCAGTGGTAAAACTTTGCTCCGTTGCGGCCGCCATCTTGATCGTTGTGGTTCTGAGACCGGGCGCATTATGGGAAATTCTGGAGCTGAAAATGACTTATCGCAAACTCCCGCCTCCCGCGCAGTGTGATTGGTCCATCCAGATTTGGCCAGGGATTTGGAGCCATTCAAAGCGCGGACTCCCAGACTGTCTCCCCATGTACAGTATGTAATGTGTGCTGCAAGTCAAAGGCCTAGGATACTACTACTTATACTATAATAACAATGTCTGGCCGAATAAAGAGCAATTTTATCTTTACAAATGTCTTCATTAGCTCAAAGCAATATAGGATTTATTTGTCGGCTGAATTCTCTGGGAAAGCATCTAATATCCAAAAGCCGTAGTAATAATAACGAACCTGCCTTTTTAATTTGATGAGAAAAACAGCGTGTGTTATGTCCTGGCGGATACACAGTACAGGCGCGGGAAAAGGTCACGGCGAAGTTTTTATGTAACCGAGTCTGTAAAAAACACTAAGTTGATTAGACTTGTTTATTTATTCAGCCTCTAAAAGACTATTTGCTTTTGTCGCATTTATTCCCATTTTGCCGGCACAAGAGGGCCCTGCGAAGACGAGTTACCAAGGAACACAAAATTTTAATTAGTGTATTTTAATCATTCAGGCTTTTCGAGCTAATCCACGGACCCCTGAGAATTCCCAAGATGCAGCTCTCTCTGTGCTCTGCTTTACCATTTATTGTGGAGTCTATTATAATTACTGTTAGCAGGTGGGGGCAGGGAGATGCTTATTATGTTTTTCCATCTTTATTATAATTACCAGAAAAAATGAAAGGATGCCGTTCCATTACGTTTGGAGATGGTGCCGTTTTGCCCCTATTTCGTGCCTCATTCGACTCCCTCCTTCCTTTGTTTTCTAATGCCATTGTGCCGGCTTTTTATTGGCAGCCTTTTATACATTGCACGGCTTTATAGGGGGAAAACAACATAAAGAAACAGATACTGCGTGAAGAAAAGAAGAGGCAGGGAAATATAGACTTAAAGAATTTGATTTGTGAAACCCCTTTTTGAACAAAGTTGTGCTAATAGAGTTGGACTGGGATCAGAAAAGCCCAAAGTAGACGGTTAAAACTCGTCAGTAATGGGAGATAAGACAGTAAATCTTTAAGCCCCTTTCGCGTTTTATGCTCTGCTGGGATTTTAGCGTCTTCCAGAAATATTTTTGTTTGTCTGTGCGTCTAAATACTATTGTGCCACCGCTCCCGCTTCCCCTTCACTCCCAAACGTGCGGCATTCGAAGACAATTGAGCTGCAGCGGCGCCAAACCACACAAGTTTTCTTTTGGTGTCTTCAGTTTGGGCGTTTCTTTTGAGTTTCATGATAACTTTTTTTCTCAGGCCGTAGAGTCTGTAATTGCAGGCAGGCTGGCTAAAAACTGACTTCAATTGTTCAAGGAAGGATAGCTGTCGATCGGTTCTTTGATTATAGCGACTATTATGGCCCGCTCATTCACATCACATAAAAGTTAACGCTCGCTCTCTTCGATGTGCGTCAAGGGCACCATTTTGGCAACATCAATTTTCTGAAGACGCCACTTCACTGACTGTCACTGCGCAATGAGCAACACTCCAGTTTATGCCAACAAGGCAGCAAGCGTCTCTGTCAGGGGATACGTCCAACTACTTAGGCAATCTATTAAAAAATACAATACAGATTATTTTTTTCTTCATATGTAGCCTGAATGATCTGACATGGCACAATGATAAACTAAACAAAATCATACCATAGAGCGTATAATCCAGGGGTGCCCAAAGTGGGGCCCGCGGTCCAAATTCGGCCCCCCAAGTGGTTTAATTTGGCCCTCGGGATAGTGCTTACAAGAAATATGTATTTTGATTAATTTGTGTTTGAATAGATGTCAATTGTTACTAAAGACACCACAACAGCAGGTCCTACTTAATAGCACAATAATGAAAGGATATTTTTTCATAGATCTGTTTTGTCTGTATTTGGTCTTTCTACATGTAGAACAGTATTGTGTTTGGCCCTCCGTCCGCAAATTCGGCCCTCCATAGCCTATTTTGGCCCTTCATGGAAAAAACTTTTGCCAACCCTGGTATAATCAATGGAGGTACAATTGGCTAGTCCTCCATGAAGCCAGCTAGCATACTGGCTCTTATGAACTCATTCTTTTAAATAGGGTTGTTAATGTGCTTGTCTTACCATGCGCTACACCGTCCTGTTCTTTGTCTTTTAATATTTTCAACATTATTTAAGATATTAACAAAAATAACTGGCCAATCAGGTGGCTTCTTGCTCTGTGGTTGTCAAATATGGAATTAGGCTCCAAACATTCAACATGGCGGCGGTTCAAAGCGGCTGAATGCAGTATTTTTTGCAGAGTTTGGTTGATTTAAGCACTGATTTAAATTTATCCTTTCAAGAATTGTCAAAAATAGGGTTTGGCAAAGGCTTGCGACCCACTGAAAATGGTTCCGTAACCCACGTTTTACGCACACAATGGAGTATGGAGCTCAGTGCCATTGAGGGGACTGAAAAGGCAGTCTATCTATCATCTACATTTCTAAATATAATGCATTTTTCACATTACTTTTCTCCTTTGTGGCCACCAAATCAGTTATTTGCATGTACTAATTATGGATACATTGGAATGCTAGATGCCCTTCCTGACACAACCCCCAATTAGCCGAGGCCTTAGGTTTGGACTGTAGAATTGGACGGGAAATCCATATATTTCTATAAGGATTTTGTAACTTTGTGCTTGATCAAAGTCTGTGCCTTGTATTTTTAGAGATTCACAGATTCAATACTTTTACGTAACATCGCAGCGTGAAGAAATATGGACTTGACTCAAGTGAAAAATTGAAGCTACTTCAACACTAATCCAGTTGACCTCAAAAACATATTATCATTAATGAGCCAATAGGGAACATTTGAAATAAATATTTATGGTTTTGATTTGATCACAGTTTGTCTCTGTAACTGCAGTTATTTTTTTTATTAACTAGAGTAACCACAGAAGTCAAGAGAAATGCCATGGCTATGATTTAGAAAAACATAAAGCCTTTTTGATAGCCTTCTTTGACAAATGCAGAGGAGGCTGATATACCATAATGTAAAACTAATAATTTACTACAACTAATTAAATCTAAATAAACCACAATGTCAACAGATGAGCTATGTGTTGTTGTTGCCAACTGTTGCAGTGTTTTGACAAACCTGTGAAATTTGAATATTAGGTTTGCTCCAGAGCAGGCGTGACTTGTTCTGCTAAATGTGGCTCTGATAATCATCTTTTATAAATTGTTTCTTTTATATAAATGTGTGCGTCAGTCGGTGCGTGCTGATATGCCAGGAATGCTCCAGAGACTGTTCTCAGATTGCACGCACAAATTCAACTCCGTTCAAAAGTGTGAAGTTGTGATGGCACCAGTCCTAGACCAGTTTTTGTACAATTAACCAACAGCAGCTTTGGAAGTAGCATGGTTTGTGTTTCACTCAAAGTACTTCTGATAATTAGGTTTTGACTAGAAGTGTAAGTGCAACAAAGTCATTGTAAAGGTCCTACAGTATGTTATGCTTTAATCAGGCTTCTACAACTACATCAGACACCTTAGCCCTGGAATCTTTGTGGTATAACAGTCTTTATTGAAGTAGAATGGGTTTATGGGTTTATATATGAATACACATTTCCACCACTGTCACCTATTGTTTTAATTGTGTTTAACATTTAAGGTGAGACACTGCAGGCAAAACTTTCAATTTCCAGGGCTTGGGCCAGTTTGCAACATATACATTTCACCTGGAAACAAATAAATGACCTAATCCTCACAATAAGGAGTGTAACACTGATTCGATGTTTCCCCATAGAACTATATGGGACATTGTAACTTGAATGACCATTTCCTCAAAATGCATTTTTTTTAAATCACATTGTTGCGACAAAATCTCCACTTTAGTAGCTCCTACAGACTCCAAACGTTCCAGTGTAGAACTTAACAATATTTGGAAGTTTTTCAATATGTAATTCCTAGCCTTATTTATTGAGTTTTGAATCCTGAAAAACAAGGCAACATTAGAATTTTGACAGATTTATTCACTAAAACCAAGTTTATTCAAAAAAACTAAACAAAATAACCAAAATTGTACCTAATATATAATATATACAGTTGTGGCCAAAAGTTTACATACATGCACATACATTTATTTCACTCATAGTTAGTGGTTGCCTGAAGCCATTTATTACATTTTTTTTTTTTTACATATTGTGCATCTTGAAAGTCCCTTTTTGTCAGTGAGTCCTGTATTTCAGCTGAAGTGAGGTTTTCTTTGCTCCTGAACAGAACAATATTCCTGGCTGTTGTTGAAGGTCATGTAAGTGTTAGATCAGGGACATTTGAGCAGTTTCTGTTTCATTATGATTTCAAAAGAGTAAACTCAGTTCTTTGACAATAAATGGCTTTGCACAACCACTAACCATGAGTGGAAAAAATATGTTTATTATCATTCACATTCTATGAAAAATGGCCAAAAGATTAAAAGGGTATGTAAACTTCAAAGGGTATGTAAACGTTTTGTAATTGTAATAGCTTCATATTAATATCACTCAATGTACATTTTTTTCCTATTCACTTGCAGTGTCTGGCCTTATCTTGTATTCTACATCGTGTACTGACTGGGCTTGATTCAGGCGCAGAAAGAGCAGGGAGATGGTCAAGTGTCAAGTGGCTGTTATTCAAGTTTTCATGAAAAATTCCACACGCTCTTATGAGGAGTGTTTGAGCAAAAACAGATATATTAGAGCACAGGTCCTGGAGAGGGATAATGAATCGACCCGTGAAGTGTGAAAGGCCATTCTACTTCAATTATAGACTCTTTGTGAACTGTCAGGATTTCAGAATATTACAGACTGCAGACCAGCAATAGACAAGGCACTTTCTCTTGTGGATTTAACCAAGCTTTTGTTGCCATTCTAGTTCACGAATTTCCCATAATTTGTCTTCCACTCTCAGTTACACATCCACTGCCATTGTACTGTGCATTTATTTTATTTATCAAAGAAATTATACTTTTCTTTCGCATTCATCGCTTTAGAAATATCGTCTATGTTCAGCAATCATGAACTTGTTATGCTACTATATAGATACAGTTTGTTGTAAGACTAATGGACTGAAGAATGATGCTTTCCCCCAAAGACACTGAAAGACAACACATGGGCAAATGAACATAAATGAACAATATGACACCTCCTGCCCCTGGAGGTGATGTGAAGATTGATACAGACGGCAGCAGACTGCCACAAAGTGTAATTAGATCAGTTAATAAACATTCTTATTGTGCAGTCTAAATTATGCATATTTGTGCCCAAAATCATTATTTGACTCTCGCTTCTTGTTGCTACCGTCACTGTAAAGGATGCACAGTCCTATGCTCGAAAGGGATTAAGTCAGAATGATACAGTATTTACATCTATAGACTGCTTTCCAAATGTTCTGTTTAAAGGAAGTTCCTTTTCACAGACAGAAAGCTATACTGTGCAATAATTATATGTTCCACCTTAATGGGACATGGTCCAATTAAGTAGCCCCCTAACATATGCTGTTATCTGAAAATGTTGTGATTTTGATCTAAATTCTGTTCTCCTGGAGTCCTCCAAAACTGTCCACTATGGCTTAACCCAGCTTTGAGTGGAGCCCACATTAGGACTAGCAGTATCAGTGATATCAGAGCTGATCAGAGAGTATAAGCGGCCCTAACCAGGTCTGATAAAAGTGCCATTAAAGCTCTGAGCCCTCTCTGCACAGCGCACACGTCCACATCGGACAAATTACTGCTCAATTTGACTGCAATCATGCTCTTAACATGGAGCTGCTCTGAGAGGAGCTTTCCTAATTATGGCCAATCTGTAAGAGATTGTTGTTGTGATTACACACAGACATATGCCCCAGTGCAGAGACATACAAAACAGATACAGCTCGGAAAAGAGCAAAGAAGGGACTTTGAGTACTTCCTAGTTTATGTTTGTTTTGGGAGAACATTGACAGATTTCATGCAATGTCCATTGCCATCAAACTAAGATGGTGGAGTGAGTCATCCAATAACTGGGAGGTTGGTGGTTCAAATCCTTCCTCACAGGTGCAGATTGTCTTTGTGTCCTTGAGCAAGACTCCCAACGCCTGAATGTAGTGTGTGAGTGAGTGGTTAGTGGTGGTCAGAGTGAAAGCAGGAAATACAAGTGCATCTTGTAGCTCATAGCTCCGTTGAGTCGTTTTTTTACATTGTAGATCCGAAGTAGTTTACAAACTTGAAGATGATCCCTCTTGGTCAATCACATCCGGATTTGGATCCCAAGCAATAGCACCTCTCGATGTCTCCAGGCGTCATGTAATTGTTGAGATTGTTTTTCATAGTGGCCATTATCACGTCATTTGGGTTTTCACTGTCATTTTCAGGAACACCATAGTCAACAAGACAATTTCGCCTGGAATACTGCTCTTGTCTAATATATCCTCATATTTGTTTTGTAGTTCATTCAGTGTGTCAACCGTGTTTTGCAACGCATATTTCAGAGAATCTTTGACAGATTCCGCAATAGAGTCAGTGACAGCACGCTTTATTGGCTCAATCAGGGAGTCAACCCATAGTTGACTAATTTTGCGAATAAAGCCACAATCCTGGAACAATACATCAATCTGTTTGCTTACTGTGTCCTTGATGACTTCATTTGGCACAGGTTGTTGTATTTCCCCCGACAAATGATTCTTATTACTTGGCATCTTGGGTTATTTGTTTGGCGTAGCGCAGGGTCATGCCGTGCCACACCGTAGAGAAAACAAGGCCGTTTTCCCAATGTGCGATGCAAACAAATATCCATCGAATATGCCAAAGAGGGTTTCGAACACCTTTAGGAACACAGCGGGGGCAGATGATGGTAGAAGTTTACCTAAAAATCATAGTATTGGTTGGGTGATCCGAGCAGTGATTCAACTCACGTCTCAAAAACGGTGTATGAAAGCAAAGGGACTCCAAAGTGTAAGCTCTCACTATTATAAAGAAAGCATTTACTTACTTCGCCCACATTTTAGATGTAAAAACAAACAAAACAAATTGGCTGTACCCAGATTTATAGGTCCAATGTTACCAGGTTTTGTAATAAGCACAAGTGTCCTTTAAGACCTTTTAAAGTCTTCAGTTGCAGTGCTCCACCTCTGGCTCAGGTCAAACAGTCGGGTGCGGATCTGAGGCAGGGACCAAACTGCTGCTGCTGGTGTTGTTTTTCCCATTTGCCCTTCATGTACATAATTATCTCCATCTGACTGTACGCCCTTGTCGCACCCTTTGTTATTTTGTAATTCTAATTATGATTTCTTGATCCTGTCTCTGTGCTTATTTGGAGATGAGAGCAAAAATGTCACCACAATTTCTCTCTCAAAAACAACTTGTCTTTGGCAATTTTCTAACAAATTATGGGTTTGATATCCTCAGAGTCGAGTTCATTAGAAAATGTGAGACATGAGACATCTGTGTTTACTGAATATTTATTAACCTTTAATACTGCATGTGCAAGTTTGTGTGGTGGATGTGCGCACTGTTGCCTGTTAGTATCTGTCTTTGTGCCAACTTACTGTATACTATACACTTCAAAGGACTTTAGCAGCAGGAATAAAGGTCAAACAGCCTTCATACTTTGACCTCTGATCATTGTACTGTATACTGTCTAAAAAGGCCTAGGGACACAACTATTGTTGAGTTGTTTCACGGTTAATTTCATTACTTTGTTATACCATTGTGGCTAATGAAACTCTTTGAATTTTGCTGCTTAGTTGAGATTAACATTTTATTAATATTTCTTATACAATATCTCACCAACATCCCTGTTCCCCCATCAGGGCCTGTCATTCAAAGCAAAAGGGCTAAAATAAATAAATAAATTAAACAAAAACAGTGTGGATAAACAAATGATACACCCCTCAGTTTTGTCACAGGAGGAAAAAAAAAAAATCTTAAAAGCCAAGCTTTTAAGATGTTTTTGACACGTGTGAAGTCCCCTTAAGATTCCATATAACAAAGTTCTTTCTGGAGTCACCCCTAGCCACTAGGGGGCGGTATCACAGTAAGGCCATCACCCCGCCATGAGGACCAAAGAGAAGTGACCTCCTCGCCTATACGAGCGATCGCCATATCGCTTTGGTAACATGAATGTTTTAAAATAGTTCTATGAGAGACTAAAGGTTTGTTCACAAACAGAGCATTGCTTCTCTGGCGTTGTAACAGATCTGTGACTCCAATACACTGCCTACATGTCTGAATGCATCAGCTGTTGCCTACCATTCACCAAAACAACTACAGCGATCACTCCTATTGGTGTCTACCTGCTCTTCATCTCCTTCCATTTCTTCTTTGTGGTTTTACAGCAGTTTGCTACCATTGAGTTGCATTACTGCCACCTATAGGTTCCAAAGCCTAACATTAATGAGTCACTTTCTTTAACTCCAAAATAATCATAAAATGTGTCTCTCTTGACCCCTTTCGCACTGACCTATACATTACCACTGTACAATAGCATTGTTTCTAACCTGTATTTCATCAATTTAGCATTTTAAAAAACAGGCAATCACTTTAATACAATAGCCTATATGTTCTTGGTTTCCACAGCTGGGTCCGGATCCACCAAACCACTGCCACACGTGCCCTTTTCCTGCCTCTTTATTTCATCCATGATCCTCTCTCAGCGGCTTCCTCCCAGCGTAGCCCCATGTGTTCCCAGTTAAAGCCCATTTATTTTTCTCATCACTCACAAGTGCGTAGACAGGCATGCGCCAAGCCAAAAGCATTGAGAAAGCCACACTTCTGTCGATTTTGTAGTATTTTTCACCCACTTCTTTATGACATGTCGCCGAATAGTTCACATGACTGAGGTTTGCAATTAATTTACGCCCACAACAAAAGATGGCAGCCCTCTTAACGGCCATTGTAAGTAATTTTAAGTTAATTCCTAACCTTTGAAATAGAGTTCAGGCAGACTGTAAATTGTGGTTTGTGTTGACGAATGCTGGGGTCACGGCGAGGGCTCCAGCTCCATCAAAGCATTAGTGGCATTTCAGCTTTTTAACCAAAGGATCTCAAAATGTGTTACTAATACATACTGAAGATATTAAATCTTCCAGTATTTTATGTATCATCGACTTTCTGGTATGTCGTTTAAAAGTGATAATTGATTGTAATTAATAACAGACTTTAGGACCGGTCATAAAATTGCATGCATACAAACGTTGCCATATATGCACAGTCAACTCTGGTAAACTATATTTTCCCTTTAGCAGTTAGCATTAGCCATCAAACCTGGCAAATTATGAGTGATCTAGAACGAAATTTGCAAACAGGTAATAATAATAATAATAATAATCATATGTACAATTTGTAACATAGAACAAAATGTAAAATATAAAAAAATAACAAAATATCAAAAGTGTTGGAGAAAGCAATATACATGTATCATAGATAATGATAACGTGACATTGATTATAAGTATTGCAAACAAGGTTATTGCACCTAATATAATGTTGCTATTGCACATGGCAACCATACAGTAGAAGTATGCAGTCTGATAGCAGTGGGTATGAAGGCTCCTTCTACAGTCCGGTGCAGTGGGTGAGAGGTGTTGTCCATGATGGATGTGAGCTTGACCAGAGCCCTCCTCTCATTCACCTCCTCTACAGAGTCCAATGGGCAGCCCAGGACAGAGCTGGACCTCCCGGGGGCCCAGCTGACCACCACATAGATTAGTGGTTCTCAACCTGGGGGTCGGGACCAGTGAGTGTGGTAGTTAAGGTTGAGGTGAACTTTATTGTCCCCGTAGGGAAGTTTGTCCTCTGCATTTGACCCATCCTTGGATGCCGCTGGGGCAACCCGTCAGGAGCAGTGGGCGACCGCAGTGGGCGACCGCAGTGCAACGCCCGGGGTCCCATCTCCAGATGTGGAGCCAGGCTCATGGTCAGAATCACCTGGCTGGAGGATTTAACCTAATGTGCATGTTTTGGGTTGATGGGGGAAACCGGAGCACCCGGAGGAAACCCATCCAGACACGGGGAGAAGATGCAAACTCCACACAGAAAGGCCGCACGGGCCGGGAATCAAACCCGGGACCTTCTTGCTGTGAGGCAAGAGCGCTATCC
>OMNZ01117158.1:21939-34129 GCA_900303255.1 Lesueurigobius sanzi
TAATAGCGGAGGGAAAGAAGCTGTTTTTGTGGCGTGAGGTTCTTGTTAAGGTTAAGGTTAAGGTGAACTTTATTGTCCCCGTAGGGAAATTTGTCCTCTGCATTTGACCCATCCTTGGATGCCGCTGGGGCAACCCGTCAGGAGCAGTGGGCGCCCGGGGTCCCATCTCCAGATGTGGAGCCAGACTCATGGTCAGAATCACCTGGCTGGAGGATTTAACCTAATGTGTATGTTTTGGGTTGATGGGGGAAACCGGAGCACCCGGAGGAAACCCATCCAGACACGGGGAGAAGATGCAAACTCCACACAGAAAGGCCGCACGGGCCGGGAATCAAACCCGGGACCTTCTTGCTGTGAGGCAAGAGCGCTATCCACTCTGCCACCAAGGTAGTGTCCTTCTCCTGAAGTCGACCACCATCTCCTTCGTCTTACTGGTGCACAGTTGGTTGCACCCACACCAGTCCACAAAGTCCATGATGACCCATTTATGCCATGTCAAAGCCTGAGCAGCGCTGTCCATACTTTCACATAATAAGCCTATTACTTTTGTATGTGGACAGAATCCAAACACAACATATCATATGTTGTAAAGGCAATTTCAACTCCTGGACCCAAAGTGTTAGCATTTGAAGTAATATGTGCAGACAGCCCGCACCACTTCTATGATTCCTGTGGCACTGGTTAAAAACAAAAAAACAAAATATAAAAACAAGCATTGTAATTTACATTCCAATTAACAAGAAGATAATGTGTTGTTTTTCACCTGGTGCAGACTTTTGTTAATTGCATTGCCTCCGTTGGCGTATAAGGCAGTTGACTATCCTCTTACCAATTTTGAGTTTCATGTTTTATGTAAAATAATAATCATAAGTGTAGCTTTGAGCTCTTGAATCAATTAAAAGTGCAAACAACTGCAGGTTCAATCTCTCGGAGGATATTTTAGATATGTAGTTTTTCAATAATTACTTTTGCAAAAAATACTTGAAGGGTGTGAAATAGGCACCATTTGGGTGATGTTAGGACATATTAGAAATTGAACTGTGATATTAAGCCAAGCATGTTTTCCACAGTAGTAGCGTAATGCGCCTCTGGGGGAGATCACCAGATGAACCATTACCATCTCTTCATTTCAAGCATGTTGTAAACTGACTTTTTTGATCTTGGCCATAGCAAATAGCATTCTTGCTCTACCACAGAGAATATGTGCAATAGGGTCCCCTCTGGGCCTAAGACACCCCTGAGAAAGATATTTGGAAATATTTCTGGATAAGAAAAAATAAAAAATATGAGATTGTTATTATACAATATACAACAAAATTACATAGATCAGATGGAGGGTAGGTCCTGAGCCGCTGCAACTCTGTGCGCCGCCATTGTGGACCAACCTGACCTGATGTTTTTAGTGGTAGGGGAAACCGGAGCACACCTACGCAGACACGGGGAGAACATGCAAACTCCACACAGAAAGGCCGCGCGGGCCGGGAATCGAACCCGGGACCTTCTTGCAGTGAGGCAAGAGCGCTATCCACTCTGCCACCGTGCTGCCAAGAGAGAGTCCACCTTGTTCTGCCTTGCCGTTCACACTGAACGAAGTATTGGCGGGATATCTGGGTGTTACGAACGCAAGAAGTGCTGAGCCAAAGCAAAATCAACACGGCAGTGCAGGAGAACCGACATAACCTTTTTGAAAGAACAACAACGAGACACGCTTTGTGCATTTTTACCAATCGGATATGGCAGTGCTTCACCCAATCAGTTTGAAGTATTCTCCTGAATCTCCTTCCTTTCCCCAAACGGATTTGACCAGAGCCATCTCAGATTGATATTGTGGAAACTGAACACCGAGTGCTACACATTATCAATCTGGCTCTTGCAAACTTGAAAATGTCTGTCACTGTAAAGACTTTCTTTCTTATAACAGATATAGTTTTTCACCCCCATTCCATCGGCTTAATTCCTTGTGTTTTCTGTGAGCAACAATGTGACTTTGTTTGCATAGAAATCAGGATTGATATTAAGAACCTTTAGAAAAATAGTTTCCTCTGGTTCTGAAACAGGAGATATCCACTGACCATACATGCTCAAGGGGTCTCCTCCTTTTTAGCCCAGGTCTCCTCTCACATTAACTGGCCGTTGTTATAGGGCCCAGAGGAGATGGAGTCTATTTCTCAGTGCTGTTGTGATCCATGCCGTACCCCATAAAAAGCTGGAGGGAATCCTGTTCTCCATCTCATCGTAAGAGCCAGATTTAGGTTGGGATGGTTGCTGATTCAATAGACCCAGGGTGAAACCTCACTACAACATCTTTGCCAAAGTACTAATATTTCATAGACTATGGGAACCTACAAGTCCTAAGCATTAGGTCTCACTGAGCACTTTGCATGACAACTTTGTGGTCAACAGTCACATTAATTGTAAGTTCATTTTTTGCTTTCAGTCCCTGCAAGTACAATCAGGCGCTGAAATAAACCCATCTCTTTGAAGTAGTGTATAAACTGAACGAATACACTCATACATATTTATACTCTTTGTATTTTACATTTTATTAATTATTATACATCTGACAAACCACTCCATTAATTGCCCTTGCCCAAAGTGTTTATGTTTTGCTGTGAAAATAATGAATAAGAATTAGAGCTCATAAATTAGATCAAACCCCAAATTTAGCAAAAGTCCAAATCCTAAATTTGCTCATTAAATCGCTCATTTCCTCAGAGGCTCTGGGATCCTCTGCATTCCTGGGTGTAGGTGTGGAAACAATCGTGTTGAAACGGTGCACCTCCCTAGAACAGCAGACGTACGGAGCTTGTAAGAAAATTAGTCAATTTAATTTCCTTGAGTAATGAAAATGTCATGCACCATTTAATAAAACTGCAAGAAAAAAGTGGCCTGCCTCGCCCTCGCGGAGATAGCGGGGCCCGGCGGATTTGAAAGTTTGACAGTTGCTCCGTTTGATGTTTTCCCCGAGTTTTGTTTCGTTTTTTTTCTTGATGTGATTTCAAATTAATGTGAACAGCTCGGATGTAAATATGAAAATGAGACTTGTTTGGTCTCCCCCCCCCCGACTTCCCGGAGCACTGCAGGCTGAGCTCGCCCTATCTCTGTCCCCTTTAAACAGCAAATTATTTTACCTTTATGAGTTTGTCTCATCTTCAAGGTCAAAAATGTAATTTTTGCTCTTTCAAAGGGTTATAACCTTAAAAGCGGGCCTCCATCCCCGCTGATTAATAAGAGACTGCCGCATTTGATGTTTCTACTGTGACATTTTCAACTTTAAATATTTTATATGCATACCTGCTGGAAAAAAAAAATGGCAGCTATGCATTCATGTGGAATAAAAGGGATTGCTGAGAAGAAAGGCCGGGCCGGGTATCATTTTAATAGAACAGTTAGAGTGCAATGGTTTTTCTTGGTGATTTTTATTTGAGGTTTTTATGTGTGCGCAAGCTGATTTAAAGGCACACTAAATCACTGGGGATGGGGAGTGCTGGATTATGCATTTAATCAAGGAGCCGGCCTGGGAGAGAGGCTGCCCCGCCGCACTCACACACAGGGCTGTCCTCTTTGTTCCCCGCCGTAATGGGCCATTTTTACGCCATTTGAGAGAAAAATGAAGCGCCTCGTACCGACGCTCCAGCTGTGTTCGCCCTGATCACCACAATTGCGTCCCACTTTATGTGAGAATGTACAATAGCTGTGCGCGCGGCCGTACAGTGATGGGACACCACTTAGAGAGGTTTGGACAGAAAGTCATCCCGCAGGCAGGGGAGGCCCTACAGTGGACTGTTATTGGGAAATATTATCTAATACGCCGCTCAGTGTCACAATAATGGTAAAATACACACATTTCCAACATTAAAGGCCATTTATTATGTTACAGGATTAAACTTTTGCACCCCTGGCTTTGGTATTTTACATTTTATCTTCAAAATAATTTATACAAAAGGAAGCAGGTAGAAGTGAATCAGTCATGATGATGAAACAAAATGACTGGATTCATTCTCTGAGTGACGCTGTTAAAATAAGGCTAAAACAATAGCAGCTATGGTTTGTGCATGATGAGAAGAAGTCCAGCAAAGCGGATTGAACTTAAAACCTCATTAATTTTTGGCATTTTTGTATTTTAGAGATTTAATGTAGAGTTAGGCATTGCCAGCAAAATCAGAAGACGATATCCCAATAAATGTGAATTACTAGAAACAAAACACAGCTCCACATAAAATAAGGTGTTTTAGGTTTTAGAAGTGATATCAACTCATAAATGAAGTCTCTGAGGATCAAAATGTTTCTATTTCCGGATCTAGGCCTTTATTTATAAACAGTGTTGCCACAGTTACCTTGAAAAAGTAATCTGATTACTTATTTCTGATCACTCTGTATTTCTGATCACTCGCACTGTATTTTCCGAACTATAAGTCACTCCGGAGTATAAGTCGCACCAACCAGGAAATGCACAATGAAGAAGAAAAAAAAAACATATATAAGTCGCATTTTTTGGGGGCAATTTTTTTTACAACATCCGAGACCAAGAACAGACATTTCATCTCGAAAGCCAAGTTATAATAATAACAATAGAATAGAGAACAACAGGCTGAATAGGTGTACGGTATGCTAACGTGACACATTGATGGATATTCAGCTACACGAAGCATAAACAATGAACTGAAAAGGTGTCTGGTATGTTAACGTAACATATTAATTCATATATAAGTCGGGAAAAAAAAGTCTGATTTCACCCAAAAACGCTTGTCCAGCTCCCTTTACACGAAAACTACCAAAAACACAAAAGTGGTGTTTCGTTCTCACTTTAAACTCCACATTTAGAATAGCGTTTTCGTTTGTGACAGGTCGTGGATTCCAGGGACACAAATCGTCCCTGGGGCATTTTGCTTTCCAACGATATGTAACACATGGAAATCTGATAATAATAATAATGTTGCCAGTCAAGCAGTTTGCACTGTAAAATACTGTCAATAAATGTTTGTTTCCTGTGGTCAAATGGCGGAAAGAGGCTCAAGTATGGACATTTATCTCATTCATGATACTTTCTTATGGACAACAAGGGGGAAACACCGCAGGAGACTCCATAGACATGGGGTGGGGATTTGACACAGGTCTTTACGGGACCTGGAGTATTTTCCCTGGAGAAGATTACGCACAGAGACTCTGAGACTACTGGAGCGTCAGAACGGCACATATTGGGACTTCTAAGGGAGAATTCTTCTGATGAACGCAAAGTAAGCAATTTAAGCTTTTTGTAAGAAAATACTGTCGGAAATGTTGGGAAGTAGCCATGCGGTTCACTGAACTTCCTGAAAATACACTTGAATCTCAAACACAAAATAAAGATACCAATACTGTTATCTGAAAAATGGAGAGGCTTCTCTGTGATCTCAACAAACAGATTCTGCAAAAAAACGAAAATCTGTTTTGCGCTGTTGTGCTGGCGACTTGTGTCCCTGGAATCCATGATCCGTCACATTTATCGATGCAGTGCACACGCCAGATGGCGAGGTGGTAACACGCTTGTCACGTCATTTCTTTGTGACGAGAAACACAGTTTTGCGTTTTTCACCCTTTACACAGTGACGAGAGAGTGGAGCGTATTGAAGATTTCCACACTGGAGGGTGGTTTCACTTTTTTGCCTTTTCAACCCCCAAAACACCATTACCATCTAAATGATATGGACATCCGATTAAATATTTTGCGCTTTTCACCCCCGAGCGTTATCGTGTGAAGTGCGCCTAAAGAAAAGTGAGAACGAAACACCACTTTTGCTCTTTTAGTTCAGATAGTTCAGATGTGTAAAGGTAGCCTTAATCAGATTACTGGTTTGGAAATACTAATGCTTTAAATGACTTGTTACGGAAAACTTAAAAATTATATTAGAGTAACTAGTAACTAAGTAACTTGTTACTGGCATCACTGTTTATAAACTACTCCTCATTTCAAGTACATTTGTTCAAATAAGAAGCTCCTTATAACTCATAAACCTTAATTCTCCTAAATTAAGACAAATGAGTCAAATGAGTCTAAAAATGTATTGTTTTAAAATATCTCACTGAAATTGTGTTGCAAATTAAATTATCTTAAAATAAGTTCAACAAGATATTTAGGCTTAAAATAAGATAAACATAAGACTTAGACAAGTGTTTTTGCAGTGCAGGTCTGTTTGAGATGGAGCAACGCTTTCATATTAACCGTACGTAATGTTGTGACTCATAACATTATTTTATACCTATATATGAAGGTATGAAATAATGTTAAAACCGTCATCATTTTTCCCACTCAAGTTAATGTTGATGAGGACACAAGTTGCCGATATTTTAATGAACCAATTTGAGGCGTGTGTGGAATATAAAACAACACAATGAAAAAATAGCTTTTGAATGATTAAGCACAAAGCTTTCCTCATTGCTGTGCGCTTCATCTGACCAGGCCTCTTTGCTTATTAACAATGCCCCTCTTTTCCGCCTGAAACGTTATTATGAAATTGGAAACAAGCCAAAGAGGAGTGTATCAAAGCGCCAATATTTTTGCTGTGTAATTGTAATTTTATATATTCAGGCGTTTCTTTCTACTCGCTCAGTGACTGTTCAGACTGCAGGGTCTAGGGCTGCGTCATGGCCCTTATCTCGTCTCCCACAGAGTTACCCATGAAATTCTAATGCTCTACGGCTTTCTGTGTAGACCGGGACTCATGACGTCAGATGTGCCATATGAAGTGCATGGGGCTACTACTGGTTACATGCTTTAAAGGTTCTACACTGCAAAAAAATGAATTTGTCTTCGATTTGAGTAACTCATTTCAAAACAATTGCCAATGTGGTAAGTTTTTCACACTTAAATTAAGAAAAAAAAGATCATTTTGAGTGTGATTTGGTATTCTTTTCTTAATTTAAGAATAAAAAACTTACCCCAGATTTTAGAAAATCAAGGGCAAATTTACACATTTCAAGCAGATTTTATTTATTTCTAGATTTTCCTTTTGCAGTGTATACATTATGTTTTATTCAGACTTGACTTTTCTACTAACAATCTACACATGAACACATGAAAAGTAGAGATGACAGACAGACCAGAGGACCAAGCACACTTAAACTAAAAAATATTGCAGAAAAGGATTTCACGTCAATGGTTTTTGAACTGAAGCATTTCCCTTCTCATCCAAGAAGCTTTCTCAGTTCAATATTTTATGCCCTCTACTCCCATTTATGACCCATACTCCCCCAGTGCCTCAGGACAAGTAGGGCTAGGTACCGTAAAAAAATGTTCAATACTAGTACTTTAACGATACTAGGTATACAATACCGCTACCTGAATGATGTCTATTCTAAATTTTTGGTCATCTAGAACCACAAAACAGTGCTGTCTCAGGACCGGCCAGGCATCAAAACTTGCTATATAAAGGAAAATATTTTTTCTGTACCATTTTTTCCTGATGGATTAGTATCCAAAATCATGTTACCATACTGGTATCGTTTAACGGGACCCAGCCCCAGTCAGGAGCAGTAGGCGACCGCAGTGGGAACCCGTTTTGAGCCAGGATTTTGATAAGGATTACCTAGCAGGAGATTTTTAGCCTACTGTGAGCATACATCTCATGACACCAGCTTGGGGGACTTTCTCAATATCGGTAATCAAGCGATATTTTTGCAAAAGGTCCAACATATGCAAAAATGTGCTGGCAACATCTTAGTTTAGATTGCTGTGTTATCAAATAGATAATTGTCTTGAAAAATACACAAAAATACAGGGGGAAAAAATGAGGAATTGATGATAACATTATATCCTGTGCTGTATTCATGTCTGCAGCTGCACCAGGAGAGAGAGGAGAAAAGGAGAGGTTCTCATCTCCAGCTCTTGTTGCTTAATGCATGATGACTTGCTTTTGCCGCAGCCAACAAAGCCTGATGTTTCATTTAAAAGTCGCACTGTTCTTTAGAGTGTCAGAGCGGTGCCACTGTTTCATGTCTTAATCAGGACAGAGGCACGCAACACAACATAAATGAACACTCTGCAGTAATACATAGGGACGCCCAGGGAAATAGAGCATTAAACCCCCGCGCACTTACCTTTTGTTATTCGTATGACCACATGTGTCTGCTCTTCCTGTCTATGTCCTGTATGTTGTATGAGTGCTTTGTTTTATGTAAAGAAAGTTGAATACAAAAAAAGGAAACCGAGCATTACAAACTTATTAAAGACATTATCTGAATTTCGCAAATTAAAAACCATTGAACTCTGAAAGTGATGTCACATTCGCATGATGAGTACAAGGTCATACGTTCCTACTCTCACCTATGGTCATGAGATTTGGGTCACGACCGAAAGGACGAGATGGAGGATTCAAGTGAGTTTCCTCCGCAGGGTGGCTGGGCACACCCTTAGAGGTGGGGTGAGGAGCTTGCAGTAGAGTCGCTGCTCCTTCACGTCAAAAGGAGCCAGCTGAGGTGGCTCCTTTTCTGTTTTGGATGCCTCCTGGTCGCCTTCCTCGAGAGGTGTTCTGGGAATGTCCCACTGGGAGGAGGCTCCTGAGATGACCGAGGACACGCTGGAAAAACAATATGTCTTTAGGCTGGCTTGGGAACACCTTGGGATCCCCCAGGAAGAGCTGGAGGAAGTGTGCGTGGATCGGGAAGTCTGGGCGTCTCTGCTCAGACTGTTGCCTCCACGACCCGGAGAAAGCGTAAGAAAATGGATGGCTGGATGGATGGATACTTAGTGTTGAATATACAGTATTTGTCATTATTTTGGTAAATCTGTGCCTCTTTTTTCTTGCTTCCTTGTTTCTTTAAATGGCTTCATCCTGAATGAACATTAATCTGAGTAGACTACAGTGGTTCTCAACTGATTAAGCTTTGGGACCCACTTTGAACGTATCTTTACAAGTCGCGACCAAACATCTATCAACTAGATCACATTATTTAGGTGATTTTTTCTATCAAAAATCACCTAAATAATGATCAATTATAAGGTCTATTATGGCTTGCGACCCCCGACTTATAACTTGCCTATATACATGTATGAGTGGTACAATAAAGCTAACCAGCGAGACCTCAAACATTATCTACTCACACTCACACCATGCTAACGTGGCCTCACTTTCAGAGTTCAGCAGTGTTTTTGAGCTCGCTAAACTTAGAACAGAATTGTCAGTGTATCATGTGTCCGATATTTGCTGCAATTTGGTTTGCCGTTTAAACCTCACTCGAAACACTGCTGTAACGTGCTCTCGGCCAAAACACTTGACTCACATTTCACTCTATGTGCAGAATGTGCTGGGCAGGGCACCCGGTGTAAAAAACATGCCAAATCAGTACGCGACAACTGACAACTTAAGAGCGAAGAAACAGGGGAGAACATTTGTTTTCACATTTCACAGCAATTTGCACAAATAATTTAGCATTTTATCTCCTTTGCCCAAAGCTCATATCTAGGATAAGGCTTACTGCTCAATCCCAAAACATCCTGGGCTTGAAAACGCATTTTACCTTTAATTAGTATACAGGAATGAATAAATTAATTCATTATCAATGTAGAAAAGCTTAATTTTGAACGGATCAGCCATTTTGTGTCGTTAATAAAATGCATCTTAATGTCATTAAATCAAGTCCAGGGAGAGCTCCTTCCTGAAATTGACTTTGTCCCATTATGCATCTTCTCTCTTGTTAACCTCCAAACAACATCCCGCCCAGGACTGCGCTATTAGATAGGTGCAATATTTACCCAAAGTCGGATTTAAACAGGGCCATGTTTCCTATAAGGGGCACCGTTTGTTTTCTCCTCCTATTTGCTCCTGTGGGGGATTAATGCTGCCAATCACGCTGACTGGCACCTCTCAAATCACACCCAGGCAGAGGAGCCGGCGCTGATTTTGTCAAGAGAGCGAGGCAGAGAATGGCCTTATCGGTACAACCTTGTTTGGAGACTCACAAAACCGCTAAAGCCGCAATTCATGGGAGATCTGTTTACAATCTGCTCCGGCCATTGACTGCTAAACAACCCGGGCCACTGGCAGGAGGGGAGAGGAGAGGAGCAGAGCAATTACATCCTCAAACACCAATCTAAAGGGCCTTCACCGCATGCAAACAACACGCAAACACGGCGCAGAGTTTGTCCAGGACTTTGAGTGAAGGAAGTCTCCGAGATCAGGGGATGCTGGCGGGATACAGTGGTCGTCCGCGTGCGCTTTAAAGGCGGCGTCTATAATGTTATGCTTCCCCTCGCTTTCGTCGCCTCAGCATGTGGATTTTATTGTCTAATAATGTAAGTACACTGAAAAAAAACACATATATAGATTAGTTTAAATGACTCACATTCAGAATATTGAGTTTTCTTTGACTGATCAAGATTTAGTCGCTCAATTAGCAAGATTAATATTCTGAAATCATGTCTTTATTTTACGTTTTTGGAGCGTGATTCCGCTTAATTTCTCCATGAGCATCCATTCTGAGTGAGGAAGCTCAACCAAAAGCTAAAAAATACTGTCGACAAATTGGCAAGAATTGATAGAAATGACAGAAAAGGCATCAGCTGGTGTATATATATGATCACTCAAATATGCTCTAATACATTAAACTCCAGGTACATTTTTAATGAAAGACCTCCAAAAGTACACTGCAAAATGGATTACCTTGCTGAAGTAAAATGACTGGAATTAAGGGAACAGCAATTCTGACTTGTCAAGTAAAATTCTGCCAATGGAATAAGACTGAGACAGTAAAATGAGATACAAGTGCAATTACTTTCTTACTTTTAAGTGCCAAAATACTCATTCCATTGGCAGATAATTTCACTTCAAGGGCAAATATTTCAAGAAAATTCAACCTGTTTTTAGATCACCTTTCGCGGTGTAATCTTAGCCCTTTCATTTCCAGAGAGAAAGAGGGTGTTGGGAACAAGGGGAAGTGGCAGATGTGAGCCTTATGGTGCGTGGCCCAGTGCTGGTAAACATCCAACGACACGTGAATTATCCCCGGCTCCAAAGGATGACTTCAGAAGGCAGGACGTAATAAGGGTTTATGACTGTTAATGTCATGGAAGGCATTGTCTTTAGCGCTAAGGCCAGGCGTGCTGCTGGGGCAATGTCACATTTTATAGGTTTGAGTATAAATGTTGTGGCGTTGCATCTATTATGGATCTGGTTGAAATTGTGTCAAACGCTGCGTCTTGTTTTTGCGTTTACTTGTGAACTGTGAGATTGGTAATTTAGTGGAACTGAGGATTTGGTGCGTAAAAGAGACGATTTACCTGATCAACCAGGCCCAGCAGGTTTTGAAAGAATACTTTACAAAGACGTGAAAAGACGTAGGAGGGTCTGATTGATCAGGCTACTGTACGACATGATGTTCAGCAACACGCACATCCAAAATCTAAACCACTGAGCAGTGTTGGGAAAGTTACTTATTTTAACTTTAAATATAATATATAATGTAATATATTCTATATGTTGACATTGTGACTGAGTTACACTACTTTGAGTTACTTTTGGCAAAATATAAACTAAAAAGAGTGAGAATAATGCCACTGAGCAAAAGAGCAGTCAAAGATTTCCTTTTCTTAAGTCGTCCAATTTCTAAAGTGTTTTGTTTTGATGACATCAGCTTCACAAGGAACTTGATTTGGGGGGAGTTGCACTTGTAACTCAAGCTACTTAAATTGTAATGACTAAGACATTACCATATTTTGTTTAAGTAATATATGAAGAGTTTGTTTGCAAAAGCAGATATCTCCGTTTTGAATTTTTTGCTAAGTTGTTTTAAATTTGTATTACCGTACTCTACATGTAGCACCGGTAAAGTTAAAGGTGAATTAATTTGATCAATAACAAGTGACTTCATATTTCTGATGCTCTAAAATAGATCTGGTCATTAAAATCTCATCTACAAAAAGAGAAAACTACAAGCATATGTTGATTTTTGTCAATGGCACTTATCTGTTTTTGCAAATAAACTCTTCATATTATATTCCTCAGTTTCTGAAAAAGGTAATGTATTTCTGGTTACTTTTGTAATGTTTCCTCCAACACTGCCAGTGTGCTAGATTTGAAAAAGTAACTTAAGCAGGAAAAAAATGGACAAATAGCACAACTGATGGCACTCACCAATTTATTGATTGACCAGAGTGACATTTCAGGCAGGTAGCCCTTCTGATTTTCAGAAAGTACCAAATTTCAAGCTTTCTAGA
>OMNZ01117158.1:34566-51049 GCA_900303255.1 Lesueurigobius sanzi
TTCAGAAAGTACCAAGCTTTCTAGATGAGACTGAATAGGAAAACAATTTGGAACTTTTGCTGTATATTTTACTAATTTTACTTCTGCTGACATTAATATGACAAAAAAAATGTATTGGAAGTTTTCTGTCCTTTAATGTTTTTAAAGAAAAATAAGGCTTTCTTCATAAAAATTGGATTAGTTTAAGCTAGCTTTGTCCTATGGAGGTGATGTAATTTCTTGTGGAGCAGTGCAGCTCCACTAGTCACATGCCCCTCCATCGTCTGCATCCAGACCCTTCAACATATTTTTGACAACCAAATCTAAATCATGGAATGAACCAGGTTTGAATCTATGTTTTTTTTTTCTGTTTTGTTGATATAATACCTTCAAAAATGAGCTCTGTGAGATTTTTAATAGTCGGTGTTATAATGTTCCGTTTTTTTGCTTTGTTTTTTTCAGAATTGGGAATCAATTGTTGTTAGGGTTTTGTACCAGAGACCTAAAAATACCCTAAAACAATTGATCCTGGAGCGTCATATAGGCCACTGTGATGGAAAGTAAAGGCTGCACTCATACAACCCCTACATATAGTCTTACACATCTTTCGAACAGCACAGAATAAAAGCGATGAAGAGCCATGAATTCAACCCATGACACTGACACCGAAACAATGTTCTGCTCGTGCACAGTGGTGTACCTGGCTCTTGGGGCACGTGGGAGCACTTTCTAATCCCACTGAATATCGAAGCTCCCATTGGTGACTGAACGGACTTCTTTAATGACACTCGGCACGTGAAAGATGTGTTCCTACAGTGTGTCTGCGTGTTTATGGATGCACATTGTCTGCATGAGAGCTCACAAACACGGCCCATCCACTGTGTCAAGACTTAATTATTAATTCATGCTTCCCCCTGTTTACTAAATACAACGACAGATACCGCAGAACGCAGCCGCCATTTTGACCCCGGTCCAAAAACATAAACGTCTTCAAAGCAAGGTTAACAGCTATAAAGAGGAGATGAAAAGCATTAGTGGAGATGTCAGTGGATCATTTTATTTTGCCCAGCCCGGTGGTAGTCAGCACCTTTTCAGTTGTTTGTTTAGGACATATGGCTTTTTGATCCGGAGAGGCTGATTGTACTTTTAACAGCCCCGGAAGTGTTTCTCGATTGGGACGCGTTAAATCACGTCGGTGTTTGATGATGTTAAATAAAATGGCTAAAGGTGGTCCAACGGGGACTGCACTTTGCTCCTGGAGCCCTCTGCAGACAAAGCAGCTTCTCTGTTGATCATTTTATTTAAGTTAAGTACACCTTCCACAAAGCACAAAGGACTCCCTGACACTTGCCATGCCAACATGCCAACATATCAACTTGGTTTTACAAGCACTTTGCTTCATGTGCTACAGTGCTATAGTTGGAACCTCAAAACGACATTGGTGATTATACAAGGACCTTACTGCAGTATATCATAATAATCAGCTCTTTACAGAAATTGTTTAAGTATTTTCTTTTTGATCAGACCAGTTTAGGTTTAGGTTTTTCTGCATACTGTAAACCTAAACTGGTCTGATCAAAAAGAAAGCACTTAAACAGTTTACCACTAGAAGACCAAATTAACTTTTTTGGTCTTTACAGGAATGTCAATTATTTTGAAGGCCTTTCCTCTCTCTCTTTTTAAAGAACTTTAGCCCAGAGTTCACAAGTGAGAAATATGTGCCTTGTGGATGTCTCTGGCAGCTTCACTGCAAAAATAATTTTCTTGAAATAAGTATTTGCCCGTGATTTGATTAAGTCAGTTTTTGCAAGTTTTTGCATTTTAGATCAGAAAAACATCTAATTTAAAGTAAATTTACTTATTATTATCTAGTTTTAAATGCAATAATATGTTGCTATGAATGCCCTGAGGAAGGTCAAACGTGACCAAAACGCATCAGTGTCCATTCGCACAATAAAAGACTTCTAATCTACTCGTGAGTGCCTCGATCTTCTCTTTTCTTATTTATTTTGGGACTAACCCTCTGGATCTTGAAGAACACCCCAGTTTGACACTTTTTACCCACTGAAGTACTCCCCCTTTTCTTTTCATCTCGCAATAATATGTTTGTTTGTTTTTATTTTAAGTGCAAAAATGTCAGCTGATTTGACATATACAGTACCACCTCAAATCAACGGCAAATCTACTTATTTCAACAAAATTGAACTTACTTGCAGTAGTCTGTTGTTTGCTGGAGAATCCTATCCGTAATCGTATGTTTAACTGGCCCCAAAGCTAGCGACAGAGTTACATTTTTCAACCACCAATAGTGTTTATCTTTGGCTGCATATTTAAGCCATTTCAATATTCTTTTATTGTATGTATTGTAAAAGAACCATATCCCATGTTCTCGTCACAATAGGTGTCAGTGCTGCTTTACGGCCCCTGAATCGCTGTCCTATTGTGGATAGTGCTTGAGGCATTAACGGCAGGAGATGATGCAAACATCTTAGTATATTGCCTCATCCATTAAAGGATTTTAATAGTGGAGTTGCCGTATCGATTTTATTTTTTACAATGATAAATACATCACTGATTGAAGGTTTTTCACTCCAAAGATGAATTGCATTAGTGGGGCTTTCTGACGAGTTGCCCCGCTTACACACTGTATATAGGACGCATGAAAGCAATAAAATCCATATATGTGACACTTAATGTGGGGATTACAAGTACAGCTACAGCAGCAGGCTTTCCACACGAGTGTTTAAAAAGGCCCAATGAGCAATCACGGGGCCAGCCAACTTGTTTTCATGCCCAAGCTGCAGCATAATACTCCAATTACAAACAAATGAAAAACAGGAAAAGTTATGTCCCAAATATAATGGCCTTTACTTTATTTTGGAATCCAAATTTGGATAGAAACAATTTATTAAGTATAACATATTTTTCGTAACTTTTAACAACAACTTTTCATCCTTCTTTGCGAAATACACTAACAATTTCAGGGTCTGCATGTTCTGTACTATCTATATTCCACATTCACCATTCACCACCCAAACCCACTTTATATTCGAATACAAACTGGCGTATTAGATAACAAACACAACATTTCAAGTACATACATGTATACACGTTGTTTACAGAGAAATCCCATCAAATGTTTGTTTGTTTTTTTCCGCGAATAATCTCCGTTTGACAGCGGCGAAACGGGGGAAACAAACTAATAATGAATCCCCCCAAATCAACCCATTTAGCACCTTTTTATCTGAATTCTGGTATTGGGACGATTCCCCGTGAATGATGATACGTGACAATCAGTCGCAGCAATTAGTGTTACTGTTAAGAAGCCTTTTTGTTTTCTCTCACCCATACAGAATGTCACAAATAAATCCTCACTCGCATTTGCATATTAATTGGATCTGAGACGTCAAGCATCTTTCATTAAGCAAAATGATCTGCATATTTGGAGACATAAAATAGTTTATTTCAGTGCGGGGATAAGAAGTCATCGAGAGCGGACGCCGTATGGGAGGTAAACTTTGGCTGCCGCATTAACCCCTTCGCCCCCCGGCGGAGATGAGCACAAAGACACAACAGGCTGATTAACAAAGGGAGGACGTCGCCCCACGCGCTCACGAGCCTCGGACAGACGCGCGCGAAGGGAAAGGCGTAATTAGTGGGAGAGCTTTTTATTAGCATTAGCGGATATTCGGAATTGTGACATTTTCAAAGTTAATTAAGTTGTGATTTCGGCGTTGACGGGCCCAAGCCGCTGTGACAGAGACGCAGCTGCTATTTGTGGACATTTTGATGCTCATTAAACCCACCTCTGCTTTCTACACTAGGTGCCTGTGCCGAGCGGGGGATACATTTAGGGGTTGTATACGGAAAAGATGCTGGGGTTACATTACTTATTTACCCGCAAATGTCCTTCTAAGAACACTTTTGCATGTGTGTTTTTACTGGGTGAAGGGATAGGGATAGCATCTCCATTTCGCTTCGAGGCTAACAATTTTGCGGCATGTAATTTTTCAAAGTAGCCATTTGAAGTTCTGTTTGATCAACTGCAAATCTTTTTCATCTTTAGAAATTGTTCATGGGACAGTACAGTTGTGGCCTAAAGTATACATACACCCTTTTAATCTTTTGGCCATTTTTCATAGAATATGAATGATAACACAATCCCCCCCCACTCATGGTTAGTGGTTGTGCGAAGCCATTTATTGTCAAAGAACTGAGTTTACTCTTTTGAAATCATAATGAAAGATAAACAACTCAAATGTCTCTGATGACCTTCAACAACTGCCAGGAAAATTGTTCAGGAGCAAAGAAAAACTCACTTCAGCTGAAATACAGGACTCTCTGACAAAATCCTTTGTTTCAAGATGCACAATATGTAAACTTTTGATCAGGGACATTATTTGGCTAGTTTCTAGTTGAAAAGCGTAAACAAACATGTTTTTTGACATTAAATGGCTTCACACAACCACTAACCATGAGTGAAATAAAGTTTTTTGTGTATATTCTATGAAATGCATAAGTTTACATACCTAACATTCTGCCAGGGTATGTAAACTTTTGAGCACAACTGTATTTCCCCCCCAAAACTCCCCAATTTAAGGAGATCTTTCTTTAGCAGCAACTGCTATAACCTCAAAGTAAATTATAAATATGAGCATATTATAATAGATTAATTCCAAGAACATATGAGTAACTTTAAATCATCAAAATCAAACCTGTTATTGCATATTATATATGATTGGAATCAGCACTTCTGTTGATCTTCTTTTGGGATTAGACCCCGAGGGAACCCAGCCCTGCGCTTATCCAAAATCCCTGGCGTCATCGGCACTTGTCTCCCTCAACTTTATTCTCAGTCCTCTCTTTGCTAATTGCTCTTACAACCCACTTCCCTTGAAATCGCTCTTCAAACACAATGCGCTATTGTTTCAAGATTGTGCGCTTCCACTGATAAACAAAATTCCTTTATGTCTTGTTGTCGGAAAGTTAATAAAAAATCCCAAACGCGCGCAGTGGTGGACAAAAGGGGGGGGGAAATCTCTTCGCGTCAGACACTCTCACGCTTTTGTTTACTCTGAAGGGACGAGTGACATTGGTGTGGCGCGATTAAGGTTTTGGTAATGGGGAAAGGCTGCGGGTCCACGTATAGTTAGTGAGGGGCCAGACTTGTGAATAATTTGATTAGGTTGCAGGGGAATATATCTGGCGGATTATGTTAATAGCCGTGCCCCCAAGTTGAATTCTTTTGAACCCTTTCACGACTCAACATCTGCCGGGGTCGGGACGGTGCTAGACGGCGAGGACGGCGGCGGGCGGCGTGCTCCTTCGCGCGCGGCTTGGAGGTCATCGGCGCCAACAAACACTCTTGTCCTCAAAGACCTCTGTATTGCGAAAGAAGTTCAATTTATTTCCCGGCGCTCACGCAATTATCGTTTTCTTTTGAGTCAACAATCACTCAGCTTAGGACAATTATCGTTGTATACTAATTAGCAGCCAGTGTGCCGCTGTGTCACCTCGTTGCAACTGCCGCTCTCGTATGTACACAACGCAGTGACTTGGACCGGTTCAACGATATACCCACCACTATATCTGCCTCTCCCTCTCTTTCTGATTATGAGATTTTTTTTTTTTTCTCCCCCCTGCCTTATTTGGTGTATTTCTGGGTGGGGATGTGTTTGTGTAGCGCACTATGGCAACCAAAGTCAAGGTGACCAAGAGCATGTTGCACACATTAGATTAGCAGAATAGAAGCAGGAAGAACAATGCAGTCAGCACAAAATGGCATTTATCTGCAGCCTGATTGTTAGGGATTTCAGAGACCGGCCCGACGTCAGGGGATTTGCTGCCTTGGTGAGTTTGACCACTGCTCTGTACTAAATGCTTATTCCGACGTTTTGGTAAAGTAGCACATGGTGTGTTCGGCACGTGACCGGCCACCACTTCAGGACATGATATTTGTTTGGTTGTGCGCGTGCCGGCTTGTTGTGGATCAAGCGCAGCATTGAGGGGATCTGCTAAATAAATATTGATCTAGCAAAATGTTGGAACTGAGTAAGATTTGTTCGTGTCTGCGCTGAACTCTGAGGCAGATCTGTCTTTCGGTGCGTGAAAGATTGGCAGTTTCAGCTGTTATTCAAATTAGGATTTTTTTTTTACCAACTTAATGAGGATGTGTCATAGCACTTAACAGAGAACTGAACACATTTTGACAGATTTACTAAAGCTAATGTATTTGGGGAAAAAGGTGATTACATATTCTGTGTTGCATAAAAATGTACACCTTAATTAAATTGAAGTATCCCTCTTTTTCGAGTTCATCGACTGAATCTAACGGAAGCTTCATGGTTTGGATCTTAAAGCTTACGTTCGGAAAAGATTTAAATGTGTTTTTCTTGTCTGTGTTTAAAAACTAAGAACCAATTTTACCGCGCTGTGTGCGCTACAACTGCACATGCCCCATTACACTGAATGTGGCTGTGGGCATGTGGAATAAAAAAGCTATGAAATTAGCAGCTGCTTAAGTCTGTCAGGCTTGTGGCGGCACATGTTCAGTAATTCTGCTTTTGACTTTGTGCTTGCTTTTGCAGTGCGGCCTCTCGTGTACGTTCAGTCCTTCAGAGATGAAGTGTTTGGGGCTGCTGTGCTGAAACACAGGCCCCGGTGCCAACACAGTAAAAACTTAATCACTTTGGCAGGCCGCGGAGTTGTGGGATTCGGTCTCACTCGACAAAACATGAAAAAGAAAAACAAGGCTGATTTTTTACAGTGCTTAAAGCTCCCGGTTGGTTCTAGCTTCCTTCCACATAGAAACCCCCACTGTGATGGACATGTGAATTATGGACAATGTCACTTTTCAAAGTTGTACTCTGTGCCTCCTCGGACACCAACAACCATACATTCTTGCATAGACAGAGCGGCTGACGTGTCTTGCCCAATGACACCGCACTATTTTGACACAAGACTTGAACTACGAGCATCGAGACCAGTTGCAAACTTAAATAAAATAAAGCACGAGCAATACAAAGGATGTCACTTTTAATTCTAAAGTATCGGCTGATAATAAATCCATGTCAACCTCCCACTTCCTTCTTTGGGATGTTTTTGTGCACAATGGAATGTATTCAGTAACTTACACCAACAGGAAGGATGATACAGGGGCATACTATAATTATGTCTCTGTGATACATTTTCAGTTCAGTTTTTACTTGTAAAACTTGAGCAATCCGCTGAGGAATCCTGAAAAATCCTCTTTTGTGGTTGTGCTATTGAGAAAAGCCAGCTCTGCCTCGGCTTGTGACCACTTGTCGGAGTCGTAGGGAGTGATTTAGAGAAGGCAGCTGGATAACAGACATTTTATTTATCTATTCTGAGGAGGCCTTTATGTTTGTGAGCACTTCTGGGCTCACAGTTGTCGCTTTCAGCACTTTGTGGTGGATTTTGTGAATTGTATGAACTGGGCATGACTAAAGAGATGAACAGCTGAGGAAAAAGTGGGAAAATAAAATGATCCGCAAAAGGCTAAACAATGTAAGCAATTGTAAACGTAGTATTAAGTGATTGCATGGGAAATCTTTGTAGTTTTGCTAGTATTCCAGTGTTTTTGTATTGTTTTGGAAGTTCCACAAGACTTTGTAATACTTCACATGGGAATTGACTAGAAAATACTGTAGTATCTTTACTCAAAGTGCTAATCTTCTTTATGGGAAGTCCATGGTTTTCAGTGGTAGGGGAAACCGGATGACCCAGGGGAAGTTTTCGTCCCTTATTATTTTTATGATCACACAAACCAACCACAAGTTAACAACCGTACTGTAAATAGATAGCAATGCATTCATTTAAAGAGCCAGGAAGGCAATTTGTTATAAAAACAATTACAAAAAGAAAAAAGACATTACTTGAATGAATGAAGGACACATAGACGATTCCACCCAATTAAACACTTTCTAAAGAAAAATAAATACATCACTTATATTTTCCTGATTCATAATTAAACCTAAGATACTCACCAACGAACAAGTTTACCCCCCCCCCCCAAAAAAAAAAAACTTTTAATACACTTCAGTACATTCACCACTGTTTCCCCGCACTAGCCCGAGTCCTCCGTTGGCATCTGAATATGTGATTGCTCTTTTCCGCTACGTGTGTGAGGATAGATACCGAGGCATTATTACCCAGGAGCGGTCAGAGGTCAAGCATTAAGCAAGCTGCCTGCCCGGATCCGCGCATCAGAGAATTCACCGCGCCAACTCGGGAAATACTCCTGTGTCTTGTCGAAATAATCAAGCAGTCCTTGAGCGTGCAAATATGAAAACTGATAAATAAACACTAGAGACTGAGATTAGTCGGGAAGTTGCAAAGGAAGTCAAGATTTCCACTCTTTAATTATAGATGTTTACCAGAGGCCAGCCTTAGCGACAGGAACACCGCTTGGGCTGATTTGGTTACCTTTACACTCATTTTCTGCGCTTCGAAAACATTGTTATTTGACCTTCTGCATAGGAACAGTTTGTTTTAACCTCATTCTCGAAAAAGCAGGAAAACAATGGAGGCCCAGCGCGGGGGTTAGGAAGTCACATCTCACCATATCAGAAACAGATTAGGATACAGGAGAAAAGCCCAGAGGCGTGTGTGGCCTGAAATGTGTGAAAAACACGTGGAAAAACAAGCAATCACATGTAAGTTAGTACTGTAAGTAAAGTTGATTTCACAGACACAAAGTCATAAAGAGCTTCACAGTAGTAGAGACATATAAAACAACATATTCAAATTGCTTTACAATTTATGGCAGTGCTGAGTCAGTCGTCCTCGAATGCTTTTCCAAACAAGTCGGTTTTAAGGTGTTTTGTGAAGTTATCTGCTGATGTCTATCGGCCAAAATATGTGTCAATGTTTAGAAGAAGAATGAATAGAATCTCGAAGTTGATGTTTCACCATAGACCATTTATAGAGGGACGTAGCCCACATGACTTTCCCCATTGTTTCCAGCGCAGGCTAATGAAGCAAATTCTTGCTAGCATTTGGAGCGCCGCCATGTTGTTTTTTGGAAACACTTCCATATCAAAGTATGTGCGAGCTCTTTTAATGTTGAAAATAATAAAAGACAAAGTACAGGATGGTGTAGTACGTGGTAAGACAAGCACACGAAGGCCATATTAACAACACTATTTCCAATAATGAGTTAAAGAGAGGCCAAAAAGTTTTCATGTAAGTCAATGGGCACTTCCGGCTTCGACCAATTAGCTCTCTGTTAATATTATACACTTCACTAATGACAGTAGTATAGCAGTATAGATAAAAGCTCTTTTGTGATACCTCTCCAAACCACCAGATGGAGTCAAGAGCAAATCTTGTATTGTCACTTGACCTATTGCAAACTTAGCTAAATCATTCAGCAGCCACCCCCAAAGTCAAGAATGAAGAGGTGTATTTTTACATACATTATTACTCACTACTCCCCCTAGTGGTATTATGACATATTTTGCTGTTTTCCCATTTTTATTATTGTTTCTAGAATCTAAGAAAGGAAAAAGCAATGAGTTAAGAGCCAGCATTATCCCTCCCACTCAAAATAACCCAGATTTTAACCAGTGCCTTATTTGGCCATGGATTCTCATTGAACAGGAAGTGCAAAAAATCTTATTGACAGCCTGTGTTTCTTTGCGTCCGGGTGCAGGACAACATAACCTCAGATAGTGTTTTTGGCCCTGGGCTTTACTTTGAGATGTGTTGGAAAAGGCTCAGTGCGCTGCGTGCTGTGGAGTCGCTTGTTCAATACTGCAGGTGCCATTTTTAGTGTGAGTGAGAGATCTAACAGTATATGTCATGGCCACAGGGTGCATCACCTGTCACTATAACTGAATAACTCCCTGTGTAATTGAACTGAAGCACTGTATTGGAGTTTTTCACACCGTTGTGCCACATATGAGGTTATAATGGTATAAAAGGACTGCCTGCTCATATCATTGTCAAGGTAATTGTTTTTACATTAGAACAGTGCGACTCAACTGATGTGGTGGCGGTCCAGGTTATTTTATTTTAAGTCTCTGTGATAAAAGACGGTTTACTCTTGTAATACCACATGCATTTTAAACGTTTTTGAAATATTTGTAATGTTGTTAATTTCAAAAGGGTAAATAAAACACATTACTTACATTGTTTGATGAAAACAAAAAACACAGATAAACTGGTGCAACCTGTCTGGAGCAGTGTGCACTGCACTCTCGACTGGAGTACAAGGGGGAAACAACCCCCAGAATAAGAGAAGATAAGAGCAACGTTTTCTGTCCCGTGGAGAAACATTTGGCTTGGGCATGTAGAGAAAAAAGAAAAAAGGATCAGTTCATCTTGTTGGCTGCATTTGTCCAGTAATTGATGTTGTGGTTGGGCAGTTTCATCATTACATTTAGTTCTTATCACATTGGTACTGAACGACTGTGGATTTGTTTCTATATTATTATTTTTTTCTTTATATTTTTATCTCTCTTATCTTATATTATACAAATTAAGTAAAAAAGTTATTGTAGGTTGAAATGTTTTAGTGTACAAATGTGAGTTGTACTCTTATTTTCATCTGAGTAATATCATTTTAAAAGTGCTCCCCTCTGCTCGTAATGCCCTCAGTTTGAGTGCTGACCTACCGCATGCCTGTGTTGCTTTTGTTCTATTTTGGACCTGATTGTGTCCTTGAAAAGGACAAGAAAACTGACAGAGTGCGGTGCACGTGTAGTGCATGTGTTGGAGCAGCAGATAGGGAGGAGGCCGTGGCGTCACCACAGCTCCAGTTTAGGAAAAGTGACACTTTGCCTTGAAACACTCTTCAGGCCACTGAGATAAGGAATTTAGTGGCTTTATCACAAATGCCACGATTTAATTTAAAAGGGTGAGGCACTTAGGATCTGGCACCAGGCTTTCAGACTAGTGATAAATTTGCAAGAAAGTGGAAAAGATTGGAGCCGGGGGGCAGATTAGCAGGATACAAATATAGAAGTGACATTATAGTGGGTATTAGTCAGGTGCTCCTCTGAACAAGTGGCTGTGTGCTGATAGGCCGAAGAATGGGGCACAGGCGAGAGGCTATCTGTGTGAGAACACTGCAGGAAGACAAAACCGTTCAATGAACATGTGAATGAGGCAACACAAAAACATTACTTTATCAGTGCTCTCAAGAAAAAAACAGAAACTAGTAAGTTCAGCAATACATTGAATAATATATCTACTTTTCACATAAAACTAAAAACTGTTAACTAGTATAATGCCACACATTTGATTTAGAAATAAAAATATGCAATTTCACAATCTTTTCTGTGTAGTATTGATGTACATGTACAGTAAGTATTTTGGTCATTGTTATATCTTACTTTCTCCTGTTTAAATGTCAACAAAAGTTCTTTAGATTCAACAGGAGTATCTCTCCCAGTTCGCTCTCTCCTCTCCCCCTTCTTTCTTCCCCTCTCTTCCTCTTCTCTCGCTCTAGCCTAACCCCCCCCCCCCCACACACTCTCTTCCTCTGTGTCTTGTCCAACAGTTGGTGTGTGCTGTGTGTTGGTCTTGGCAGCGCTCCACAGTGCGTTTGATGTGGTTTCCAGAAGTCGGGCCACTCTTTCTGTCATCAGTAGACCTGCTGGCTCTTTAGCCTCCATTGACTCCGTTTAACCTCCTCCTACCATCCGCGCATGGGGGGCAGCTGTTTCTGTCCCGCTGCACATTTTTCTGCATTAAAAATAAACTAATTCACATCATTTGGTCCAAACATTGCTGTGAGCTGCATACAAAACAGGAAACAAAAAGAAAGAATCAGGCTCTGACTCGAGATGTATTTCCTTTACGACCGATTTTTAAGAACATTACTAATCAAAATGGTAAAAGTGTTACTTGTTACTTCTCATTTTTCTTCAAATATTACAGTAGACGATGAAAAAAGTTGAGGTTTGAAGGAAATTTGTATATACCGTCCTTTCCGGGCTACAAGCTGCTACTTTTGCCCAAGTCGTTGCTATCTGTTCTATTATGTGTACATTTTGGTTTGCAAGTATTACACATTTTGAATACAGTGAATTATTGTTATTGAGGGGCCCCTGTGGGATCTTTAGAACGATGACGGGGCCACAACGATCCAGACTTTGGGGATGGCTGCTCTAGACTATTGGCACATAATATCTTACATTTTTTAAAATACTTTTCTCTGGATTTCTTTCAATGTTCATTTATTCCTTTAGCCTCTCTTGTCTTCAAATCAAGCTCTCTGTTTTATCTAAAGTAGCTAGATCCAGGTTGGTTGTGTGTGAAGCTTTAGTATCAGCAACCTGTGTAATCTGAGTGACAGCAGACTGAAGGCTGTGTAGAGGACAGCCAGTGACCCTATATGGGCGCCTTTCCTGCACATCCCAGCACGTTTAAAGGGAAACTGATAGGCAGGTGAAATATCTGCCACTTCCAGAAAACAGGCTGCAGGAGCTGGGGAGGGCAGACAGGACACAATGGATATGGATTGGGTCACAGGGCTGACGAGGCCTTCCTAAGGAAATGAATATTCCTTGTAAAGTACTCCAGGTGACACTGAGGTCTAAGGACAGAACGCGGTGCAGAGCAAATCCATTGCTCACTTTTATTTGGCGGACAAAAGGAATGGATCACAGCAGTCGCCTCTCATAACGCCCTCCCAGCGCTAAGAGGCCGTTCACTCTGACATTACACTGAACCCGACTGGTCTGACATCAGGTTTTATTACTCACTCATGGCATCACAGCCTTGAGTTCTTACTTACTTTGATAGATAGAAGATTCTTAGATGTTTGATAGGTACAAACAATCAACATCATTGGATGTGTTTTCTTTCATATTGATCAAAGATTCTGAACCTTCTGTGTTGGCTTTTTATGAATAAGAACATAATGGTTGTGAAAAGGAAGGCCACCCTTGAAGGTGCTTGAAAAGTGCTTGAATCTGACTTGTGGCAATGAACCCTGTATTTCACTGTGCAGATTAATCAATATCCTATTCTTTGTGTGTTGAAGTGTATGTATATATATCGGCTTTCATCCGCCAGCGGAGACACGTATTATGATGGCTGGACTTCCACTTTGGATCAGATGAAGGCGTTGTGGTGAGGCACAGATAAACATGCCCAGGGGGCTGTACAGCGGGTGTCTGGTGTTGGGGCAGACACAGTGGTACAGGCAGCAGACACGACTGTCACAGGCCTCTCAGCTCCATGTCACCCCCCGGGGCACAGTGGCCAGGCCCCCTCTGCCGCTCTGTGCCTCTAGAACTGACAGAAATATGAGGCAGACACAGGTTTACACCAGGCTATGCACATATGTCCCGTCATATCTGCTGAGATCTCACTGACCTTCAGATAAAAAGCCTCAGATTTAGTCACAAACCAGACTCCATTTTTAACTTTCCCAGATTGATCAGTGATTGTGCTGGCGCCGAGCAGCTGTATAGCTTTACATGAGCGCTGGAGCTTTAGTGGTTTTCAATAGTATTTCAGGATATCCTTGCTGCTCCGCTGCTGCTGCTGCAGTTTTGGCAGACTAACAGCTGCCACCAGCATTAGCGTAGAGCCCACTCGCCTTAAAGCCTCAGCCCCTGCCTCATGTGTCACATGGACTCCCTCCAGAACTCACTCAGTTACTGCATTGACAAGAGCCAGGACCGGCTTTGGTCCTCTGTCCCAGAGACCACTGTGACTTAGGAGTGCGAGTGACGATTTTGGCATGCATGAACTAAACTAATTGGATTCCAGTCTGTTTTCTTCATAATATGAAAGAGTTGTTTTTGCTTTACTCCCCTTTGCTCTGCGTTAGATTAGAACATGGTTAGAATCAGTATTAGGTCAACAATTACAAAGTGCCTGGGGACTGCCTGCTCATTTCGGTCCAAGGTTAGTCAAAGATCTGTCCAGTTCAGTTGTTCTGTTTACCCACAGAAGCCAAACAGTGTGAAGACACCTACTAATTATATGCAATTTATTATCGCCCATGAAAAGTGATTTATTACTTTTTTAACAATGCACGGACCAGGGGAAATTAGTAACATAGCCCTGTTGCTTATAATTTGACAACACTGCCTTGAATCCACTCAGATGTAAAATTAATTCTTGCAGTTGTTTTCAATGGGACTTTCATGTTTGCTTTCTCACTGTTAAAAATCTGCAGAAAATACAAATGATTGGGCTTGGCTGAGTAACTTCATTGTGCCGGGGAGAGGAGCAGCCAAACCGGACGGGGTTCAGTGGTTTAGGCCTTTGGAGGCTTTGCACTGTCAGGATTTATGTATTTAATTACACACTCATTCTCCTAATGGAAGTGGGGAAAACAGGGAAACGGATAAAAAGCATTATCAAGTCTTAAGACTCACGGGACTAAACAAGAGACCACTGCAAAAATAATCAGGTTTCCCTTCAAAAGTTAATATGGTCAACAATCAGTCTCAAGGGGTCATAAGCCAAGTGTTTTTCATTCTGCGGTTATAAAACTCACAGTAGGTTAATCATGAGAATTTTTGGACCCGCTGCAAATGGCTGATGAAATGGCATCAAGTGTTCCACCAAAAATACATGAAGTCGGGTTAAATAATCCAACGTGCAAAGAGAAAATCGTTTCCATCTTTGCATGATGATTCCATAACATTGCCAAACGAAGAGTCCCAAAAGAACCATGTGCAGTGCTGCATTAGTTATGTCCAGGTAAAAACGAAAGTGAAATCAGCTATTTCAAAATATCTTTTTTTATGTATTTTCATTCATTTATTTATTTTATTTGAGCATCAGAGTTTCACAATGTTCAGCAGATGTTACACAGAGCAAAGGAAGTAAAGAACAGTTTTGACGCTTCAAAGGAGTAGGCAGAAGCAAGATGCTTATTAACGCCTTAAACCCTTTCACAATGACATTTTTAAATCAAGTAAACGATTCAGTTACACCTTGAACATAGGCTGAATGCTCAATAGGTTTTTTTTTAACAGCAATGAAATACATTTGAAAATATACATACAGGTATAATGCCTTGTTTCTTTTTTGTTAAAGTTTGGACAGAACTCTTTGTAAGATTTTGAGAAATTCTCTGTATTTGCTTCCTGAATTTCGATAATCATGAATCGGGGGCGGCACAGCGGTTTGCGGTTAGGTTTCAAGTTCGATCCCCGGGCCTTATGGGGCCTTTCTGTGTGGAGTTTTCTCCGCGTGTCTGTGTAGGTTTCCCCCGGGTGCTCCGGTTTCCCCTACAACCAAAAACATGTACAATAGATCCAATGAATGAGAGTGAGAGAGCGAATGGTTGGTGGTCGGAGGGGGTGGTACAGAAAAGCGCAATACAAGTGTAAACCATTATTATTATTATTATTATTATAATCATAAAATCACAATATTTTTTCTCAGAATACCTAAAGATTTAGAATTGTGATCTCTAGAACCTACATTGTATGCCAAATCAATATGCAGGTGATTTCTGAGGCAGTTGACTTGCTTTGACTAAGGCAACATTGTGACTCGCCAGCAATATTTTTATATGGTAATTATGTTTTGAAATCCAAATTCAGTTCACTGTGCTTATTTTAAACATAGCACGAAGCATTTGCAATTGACAGAAGGAGAAATTGTGACTTTAGTTTCAGACTTCAGCTATTCGAAATCCCCTCTTGCTCGTTTCCGTTCTCACTTTTCTTTGCTATCAAATATGACGTCGAAAGAGAGAAACAATTGTCCATTGAGTTAAATCCTGATCTACTGTATATAAGCTTGTATTCCTCTCGTAGGAAAAGTTGTCCACCGCTGCTGTTGAAGTAGGCTAATGCTTGTCTACTCCGATTAGGATTAGTGTGTGTGTCATGGATAGACTCAGTGGCCGGTAATCTAATAAATCAAGATAAAAAACTCCGAGATTGGTTTACAGAGAGATTTGCTATTGGCCATCTCAGGGAAACTGGGATTAACACAGCATTTGGAGGTTTAGCTGCCCACCCCTGAATGTGCGCACGGCGAGAGGAGCGGCAGGGGGAGGGCATCAGAGTTAATTTGGCCGAACAGACACAGAGGTAAAGTGGCAGTGACAGGGTCAGGTTAGTGCTGGTACAAAAGGCTTTGTTCCAGCAGCGGATAAAAGGTCTCTCTGACAGTTTCTACACTTTTGGACGGTGTCGAGCATGTTGGAGGTAATCCTGTCTGCGAGGGGGCAGCCCAGGAGCAGGGGAGCAGAGCGCATATACAGAGGGAGGGAGAGAGGGAGGGAGAGAGGGGGAGAGAGAGAGAGGGAGGGAAAGAGAGGGAGAAGGGGAGAGAGGGAGGGAGGGAGCAAGTCAGCAAGAAGTGGAGCGAGAGAGGGAGGAAGAAAGGGAAAGGAAAGGAGAGAGGGAGGGAGAGGGGGAGAGAGAAGTGGATAGAGAGAGGGAAGGGGGGAGGGAGAAACAAGAGGGAGAGAAGAAGAGAGAGAGAGGGGGGGTGAGAGAGGGAAACAGAGGGGGAGAGAGGGAGAGAAGAAGAGCGAGAGAGAGGGGAGGGGCAGTGA
>OMNZ01117195.1:0-16235 GCA_900303255.1 Lesueurigobius sanzi
CAGAGCAACGGAAAGGTTAACGCCCCCTTTTCGGTGACAGCAGACCCGTCCATTGAGATTAATGGGGAAACATCGACTGAGATCTTCACGTTTACGTCTGAAAAGTAACAATTTATGCGTTTTGTATATTTGTCTGATATAAGAGGTAAGCAAATCAAGAGATTTTTTTGCTGTAGAAGATTCACAGAGCAGACAGTTGATGTTTTAAAGTGGGCTAAAGTTAGCAGGAAGTTAGCATGTTCGGACTTCAATATAAAGTATTTAGCTGTTCATAGGTCAAAAACGAAGCAATGTTGAGATATAAGAAGCTGCAAAATTACTCAAAGTTATATGGGCATTTGAATTTGATCTTGGGTTTGATCCAATTTGATCAAATTAAAGCCAAAATGAATGGCTAAACACTTTATACTGAAGTCCGAACATGCTAACTTCCTGCTAACTTTAGCCCACCTTAAAACATCAACTGTCCGCTCTGTGAATCTTCTACAGCAAAAAAATCTCTTGATTTGTTTACCTCTTATATCAGACAAAGATACAAAATGCATAAATTGTTACTTTTCAGACGTAAATGTGAAGATCTCAGTCGATGTTTCCACATTAATCTCAATGGACGGGGCCTCTGCTCTCACCGAAAGGGGGGCGTTAACCTTTTCGTTGTTCTGGTCTATACCACAGCGTTAGAGAGGATGATGAGGGGGGGGGGCCACAGTGATACCACAGCGTTAGAGAGAATGGTAAGGTGTGGCAGAGTTGATGTAAAGAGTTGACGTAAACTTCTACCACCAGCTCAACTTCCACTTTATCAGCTAACCGCAAAATTCAAATGGAATAGATACACATTACGAAACTAGAAAATAAATCTTGGTTTACTTAAAATAATTAGTTTTTCAAAATAAAAATAATCAAAAATACTTATTCCACCAGTAGATTTTTTTTACTTGGCAAGTCAAAAGCACTTCAATTAAGGTAAATATTCTTAGAGTAATTTTAACTTATCTCAGCATTCATTTTCATTATTTCGCAGTGTTGTCCTGGATCAGTGCCTTAAAAGCATATATTTTCTAAGGTGTGCCATGCAACCCACTATTAGGTTTGACAATTGTGTATAGAATCAACTCCTCAAAGCTCTGTAGCACAGCAAGAGGCTAATGCACTCCTCTCTTTCGCCTCATCAGAGTCTGAACGCCTGTAAATCCTCTTCATAGGGAGGATTGTTAACAGCAAACAGCAGTCATTTGTGGAAATGTGGCAATGACCATCAACAACATGCTCGACGACATTAGAGAAGTACTTTTAGAGGTAAAATTGGGCAATTCAGAATGGTTACTGCGGTAAGTGATGCAAGCAGTTCATTTTCTCGGAGTCCTGAACATATTTTACTAAAGGTAGCTATTTTTAACTTGGAGGGTGAAGAGAAAGTCAGGGCATTTAGAAAAATAGATTAGAAATAAAAGAAATAGGAATAAATGAAATAGATGAAAAGATTTAGGTTAATGAAAAATACTTTGGGCTTGTTAGGAAAGAAAACATTTCTGTCATTACAGGACATTTCAATTATGATGGAATATAGTGTTATTTGCGCCAGTGTAAATTTTGTGCATCTCTAGTGCACCACAAATTCGGCCCTTCAAGGGGTTTGATTGGGCCCTCGAGACGGTGCTCAGATTTGTAAGGAGTATTTATTTTTGATTAATTTGTGACTGAATTAACTGCCATAAGAACACCTCAACAGCATGTCCTACTCAATATCACACAGTAATTAAAGGATCTTAAAAAGATAGATCTGTATAAATTTGTTTTTTAGACGTGAAACAATAAAGTTTGGCCCTTTGCCCGCTAATCTGGCCCTCCGTCGCCTAGTTAGGCCCTCCATGGAAAAAACTTTGGGCACCCCTGCTCTAGGCTGACCAAAGGCTATTGGGCCTTGCGTCCAACTAGGGACGAGCAGGATTAGCTTGATGTGTAATAAGCAGCTCCACAGCGGAACTAGGCAGACCTAGACCACGTTCATGCATGCTCTAGGCTGACCATAAGGCCCTTGGGCCATATGTCCCACTGGAGATGAATAGGATTAGTTTGATGTATGTATGTTGATGAATGCAGCTCCACAGTAGATCTAGGCAGATCTTAGTCTGAATTTAGTACTTCCTACAGACTCCAAACCTTTCAGTCTTGGACTTAATGACATTTTTAAGCTTTGTTCAAAGAGATTTTTCAATTCTAAAATTCTAGGCTCATTTATTGAGTTTTGAACCCCAAAAAACAAGGCAAAATATTTATTTTGATTTATTCACAAACTAGCTTATTTAAAAACTAAACAATATATCCAAAATCTCCTCTGAACGAATCTTTGTAACTAATATATCAACAAAAATAAAAAAAAAAACCATTAAGTTAAACCTGGCTCTATCCATTTTTTTTTTAACTTTATTTATTATTTAGATGCCATCACTAAAAATATAGGCAATTTTGGCCATTTATATTAACCTGCAATAAAACCTAAGTTTTATTGCAGTAAGGTCCTGATTTAGTTCTTGTTTAGACTCAGTGTAGCGTCTTCTGTCTGATTTTTATTTCTTCTTACTCGGGTGAACCACTATCTTGTTTTAGTATGGAGGACCAAGCATTTTTTGATCCCATCGGAACTAGGCCTACACCCCTCCCCCCCCAAAAAAATATATTAATAATAACGCAATTTCTCATACCTTTCTGTTTCTTCTTGCGGTGATTGCACTTTCTTCTCAAACCCTGGTAGACTGCTCATATCCACGTATCCATCGATGTCATTGGCTGTTGCTGCTGTTTTGAGTCGATTTGACCGCTCAAAATACTCTGTGAAAGGAAACGGCTTCACAGGTCTCCTCTGTGGCACCTGCACGTTTTCGTAGTCCGAACTTATTGCCGGGACATTTTCATAGTCCGAGTTATCCGTGATCGGGAAAGAGATTGACCTAGGTTTGGTGAGAGGGAGAGGCGTGAAAGGCACACGGGAGCGATCTTCGAAAGACTCAACTCTTACAACGCTACGATTCAAAAAAGAAACAGAACCACCCTTTTTCTTACTGTCATATAGCAAGAAAGCCGGTTCATGGTTTTGAGCCGTTCGCGAGTTGACATTTGGCGAATTTGTCAAGCTATGAGTATCCAAATCTGGCAGTCTATTGGAACTAGGAATAGCGGGTTGCTTGTCTGTTTTCCTTCTAAACTTCAGCAGAAAAAATCGCTTCAAGGAGGACTTCTTCTTTCTGTTTTTCTCTGAAGAGTCCGTTCCAATAAATAGAGATGGTGAACTTTTTGTAATAGGTTTTTTGGTGATGTACGCTAGCTCGAAAGGCGGTGGAATGTCCACGAGAGAGGTTGGCGTGGAGAGAGGTGAATTCTGGCTAAAATTTGCGAACACTGCACGACTTCGCATTGGGGACCCTTGCATCTCCTGCCCCTCCATCGACAAAGACCTTGGATACAGCGGCAAATATTGAGGTTTTTGATATCCAGTGTGTCTTACTAGCATCGGGCTACCGGTAAGTCCAACTATGCCACTTTTGTAGCTCCTTACTTCATTGTTTCGTTGCGTCATCGATCCTGTTCTTGCTCCTATTGATGTCTTGCGTCCGGGCGTATCATAAACGTGCTCTTCGGTAAAATCCAAATCGAATGGTGCGATTGGGGAGTCCAATTTCTCGAATAGGTCACTTGGAAAGAGCAGTTCAGACAATGAGGATGATAGTTGTGCATCCTTTGCTTTTGATATGGACACTAGCCTAAATCTCGGATGACAATCTGGACTATTTGAACACCCCTCTGCTATGGGAGCTTTGAATTCCTTATCTATCCCAAAGTTCCTGTCGTGGCATGTACCTAACTTGTTTGAATTGCTGGTTTTATCTTTGCTACCAATCTCGACATACTTCTCAGTCAAAACATAGTCTGAATCCCCAACAGCTCCTCCGGTTGCGTTCTTGTATGCATTTTTATGAAATTTAAACGATCCAACTCTATCAATGTCACAAGATACAAGGTTTGGCTGTGCATTGTTATTCTTTAGGTTGAGATCTTTACTGATAACGTCTTCTAGTTGGTTGTAAATACAATGCGGATCTTCAATTTCAAGTTCAATCGCTTGTTCCTTGACGTTATATTGCATAACCACCACTTTCTCATATGCATTTTTCTGGCATTTCATTGATTCAACTCTGTCAATGTTTACAGACGCAAGCTTTGGCGATCCATTGTTATTCTTCAAGTTATAATCTTTTCCTATAACCAGTGACAATTCATTGCAATCAGCATTCAACTTGTTCACTTCAAGGTTAGTCAAATCAGCATCCTCTGGCTCATCATGGCATAGCTTTTGCACTTTTTTTCCAAAAGCGCTTTGTTGATATTTGACAGATGCATGTTTTGGTGATGCATTATTGTTCATTAGGGTCAACTCTTCTCTTAAAACATCCCCTGCCTCAAATTTAGCTTGTGTCATGTTGTGTTGATTGTCTTGCCTTTCCAAATGTTCCGTATTGTTCTCTGCATCTGGGTCAATGCTATTCACTGATATGTCGCCCATTGATATCCCGTCTGTGTCTGCCATTGCCTCCCCGCCATCGCAAACCTCGGTGTCCATAACATCCTCATTGGAATCAACTTCTTCAACAATATCCAATGTCTCCAAGGAATCGGTCTTTTCTGTCAAATCGCTCAACCTCCAATCTCTGTCAATTTTGTTCTCGCTTTCACCATTCTTCAAGACTATCTGGACAACATCTTGTGAAAAAACTGAATTTTCTTTGTCGATTAGGTTGTATTTCAAGCTGCCATTGGAGCATTCTACTTCCTTAAGCAAGGGTGCCCCGTTGTGGATGATTTTTTGGGGTTTAGGAGCCACGCACGGTTTGGGACCTCGGGTAGAGGACAGCCGAGGGGAGTGAGGGCTGAAAAATCGTGGTTTGGGCGCAGGAGAAGGCTTAGAGCAATCTGAAAGAACAACAGGAAAAAGGAAACTGTAAGATTGTGAGCTTTAAAATAGCTTTAAGGTCATTTGTATTGTGTCTCAGTCTTTGCTTGGTTTACACCTGGTTTAGTCATAGCGTAGGCCTGTCTTACATCTCTTGCTTTTGACTTAGTCATCTTAAACTATTAATTTTAAAGATTTTAAAGTTAGCAAATTATTGTTTTTATGTTTCCTGTTAGAAAGGAGCAAGTCCTTTAATAGCCCTTACATACAGGAGTGAATCAATCTTGTTTCACCATTATAATGAAAACCTTCCATTGTATTCCAAGATCTAACAGTTATACAAATGATTTTACAAATAACTTCAGATATTGGAGACATATCCTTCTTTATTCTAACCCCATTAGGCCTGTTTTCATATTTACGCATTCCCATTGTCCAGGCTAAAAAAGTACATTACATTTAAGGGATTTCCCTGACTCACTTCCTGCGATTGAACTTGGACAGAGCTCTATGGACCAGAGAAGAATAGTGGCTGCAGTAAAAGGGCAAACGCATGTAATATCGACCCAACAAAGACTTTATAAATGTTCCCTGTAGTCTCATAAGCAATTTAATTGCAATTACAGAGCTAAACTCACAAAGCAGCATATACACAACATTATCATTAACTTTGAATGCCAATGAAAGAAGTGTAAGTCAAAACCGAAATGTCATTAGGTCACTTAGGTAGCTGATTATGGTAGTGTTAAATGTCCAATGGGCAATATTAGTATATAGGCAAATAGTTTTTCACACATACAAAGTATTACAGAGGGACAGTAAAAAGTCATTTTGATAGATTAGGCCAAAATGCAGCCCCCAAGAAATATGTGGTTAATATCAGAAACTATATAATGTTATGACGGAGATAACATTCAACTATAGGTGATTATTGGGAATTGTTTTTTGCAAATCTGGTTTAAGGAGTCTTGGATGTCTCTCAATATCGAGTAGTAGCTACCCTCTCTCTAAAAGTCACGTTAGTATGGGATAGCTATACCAAAACAATATATTTTTATTTGTCTAAAAGGTAACATTGTGCGTAATTACAATGAAACAAATGTATATAGATATATATATATATATATATATATATATTTTTTTTTTTTTTTTTTTTATTAACTAACAAGAATGCCTTACCAGAATTCATGTTGATGAGCTTGTCCTGCATCACATGTCTCCTCTCCAGCCACGCTCAAATCCACATGCACCTTTCCATGAAGTCACTCATTTTGTTTTCACATTACTGCGGCAGGTTGTGTGTTCAATTAAAAAAGGGTGTCACTGTCAGGGAAAGCCGCTCCGTCCGCTCCTCGTGCCTCTCGTGTCACTGCTGTGCGAGACTCGCGAGAGACTCACTCAGCTGATGGCCCCCCCTCATCCCCTTCACCCCCCTCCTCCCTCTCCTCCCCGCCTCCCTCCGTGATCCAGAGCACACGGGACCACTATTGTTGGTGACAGTGGTGCAGATGGTAGAGCGGGTCGTCTCATGACTGGAAGGATGGTGGTTTGAATCCCAGCTCCCGCAGGTGCACGCTATCTTTGTGTCCTTGGGCAAGACGCTTCACCCACGCCAAGTGCTTTGGATGACTTGTGTCATATGAAACAGTACAAATAAGATTCCCTCTCCCCCTATTGTCTAAGCATTTCCTCTTTGTCATAGCATTTTCTGTGAGCTGGAATTTCATGTTGTCAATGTAGGTGAGCTCAGAAAATAAAATGGGAATGAACAAAACACTTGTGAAAAAACTCAAAGGAAATATGTTTGTGTGGCTCAAGTGTAGTATCAGTGGAAGGACAACATGACCAAAGTCACCTAAATATATTATCACTTACTAATTGTCTGTAAGGAACTCTAATGCTGCGTTCCGACCAAATGCGGCGTGGGCTTCATGGGGGCTACATTCAAAATATATGGTTGACAGCGCTCTCAGACCAACAGCGGCAGGAGAGAAACCAGCGGCCAGCTCCCATTCATTCCCTATGCAGGCTGGCGACCGGAAGCGACTACCGGAAATAAGCAGGAAAGCGGCGGGATACCAGTGCCAGAGCGTCACTAAATTTGCATTTGAGTTGAAATGAGTCAACTCTATGCAAATATACAGCGATTCACAGCTGCAACCACCAACCACAGAACACACTCTGACTGACACCTGTGCATAATTGGCAATTTACATCCTGTCTATAGTCTCACATGAGTCATACTGCCATTTTAGCCTATTGTGGGTTAAAAACTGCCCTGATTTTCACAAAATAAGTCGCTACGTGGCTCACATGCTGCATGTCACCAGTGTCTCTCTTCAAAATAAACAAGCATCCAAATATGGCATTTCAAGTTTTTGAAGCCCGTAAAGCCTTTGGTCAGAACGCGGCATAACTGACCAAAGCTGATCAATATAGTTCAGTCTACATACCCCTTTAAGTTTACATACCCCTTAAATCATTTGGCTATTTTTCATAGAATATGAATGTAATTCACCATTTATGCTGCTTGATTTACTTATTCACGGGACATTGCATCATTTCATTCGTGTGACACATTTTTGATCATTCTTGATGTCTGATATTGATTTGTTTTTGTCCATACCGACCTTTGAGATGACTTCTGTTATGATATTGGGCGTTACAAAAATAAATTTGATTGAAAAATTGATTGACTGTCTCGTATTGTGTTAAATTACTATTTTATTAGATTTTTTCTATCTTATTCTATTGTTATGCATGCCTTATAGTTCTATAATTTTATTTTATATACTTTTTCCCCCATAGTTCATTATTTATCATTATTACAAGTTTATGTTTCATGTTGCACGAGAACACCAAAGAAAATTCCTAGTCTGTGAAACCTTCATTGACAATGGCAATAAACTCTATTCTGATTCTGATAACACAAAAATATCCCCTCCTCAAACCGCCACCTTATCGTGGTGGAGGGGTTTGAGCACCCGAATGATCCTAGGAGCTCTGTGTCATTATGCTCCTGTAGGGTCTCCCAGGGCAAACAGGTCCCAGGTGACGGGTCAGACCAAGAGTGGTTCAGAAGCTCCTTATGATCAAGGCTGGTTACGTCACCCAGAGGTGAAGGAGCGTCGTGGGGCCGTCCTCCCGTGGACCCACCACCTGTAGGAGGAGCCATATGGGACCGGTGCAGTGTGATCCAGGAAGTGGAAGAAGATGGATGGACACAAAAACTCATGGTTAGTGATGGTGCGAAGGCATTTATTGCCAAAGAACTGATCCCTGATCTAACGTTTACATGACCTTCAACAACTGCCAGGAAAATGGTTCAGGAGCAAAGAAAAACTCACTTCAGCTGAAATACAGGACTCTCTGAGAAAACTGGACTCTCTAAAAAAATGTTTGTTTCAAGATGTGCACAATATGTAAACTATTGATCATCATCATTTGTATCATCATTTGTCTAGTTTCTAGTTGCAACCACTTACCATGTGTGAAATAAATGTTTTTATGTTCATATTCTATGAAGTGCATAAGTTTACATCCCTGAAATTCTGCCAGGCTATGTAAACTTATGAGTAGAACTGTACAGTATTTACACAGCAGTGTGTTGTAAATGTTACATGTTGAACCAATTACAGAAATAAAAGCCATTCTCATTCAGTCAATTCAAGTCACACCTGCAGTTTGACCATAAACACAAGATGGCGGCACCTATTGCTAGTTCCTCAATAAGGGGAATATAAAGGCCTAATATGGATATTTGTCGAATAGTAGCGTGCATTTATTAGGCCTGCACCATCATGTCATTGGTTTACAATTGTCCCAAGAAATAAAGATGTTTTCTGTTTTTGATTTGACCAATCTTTCACATGGTAAACTTGTCAAGACCCTCCCTGTACTGTAGTGTCCCACAAAGTGTCACTAAAGAGTCCTGTTTGTCATGTTTTTTTCCTGTCGTTGTTTGCTCCAGTGAGTCTCTACATAACAGGAACCTGCTCTCTCTGCTTCCTGCTTCACATCCTCAGCAATTTATGGACCAAACCCTCACATTTAACCCCTGTGTGCGACGCTACCACAGCCTCTTTTCATTATCGCTCAGCTGGCACAAGATTTATGACACCCACTAAACACTTGTGCAGCCCACTGTACACAAAAGACCACACCGGATTAAAATCAATGAGAAATGCATTGTAGAGAGACTAAGCTTCCATTTGGGGATTGGGCTCACAGTAAATCACTTTGTGCCACATTCACCAGATTTCAGTCTTTAAAAAAATATTTTGTATCACACTTCCAGGGTCAAAGTCAATCCTGGGATACACAAGGAAATCCCCCAATCCACCACAATAGATTTGGCAATATGGTTTTCTCTGTCTTCTGTTTGACCGTTTTTGGATAGAGCTAAAGTTCAACAATTGCATTCTGAGTTGATTTGGAAGAGCTACAGGGATTTACTTAATCACAGTTGTATTGAAATGGAAATTTGAATAGAATTATTTAAGAAATACAAAATATCCTGTGTCCATGGGCTTTCAGACTTGCTAAATCTATTGATAGAAAAGTGGATAATACCAATAAATACAATGGAAGTAAGACAAATACAAACTTGACTGTCACTTGTAATTTAGACCTCATCAAACATGTTTTGAAATGCATGATTCTTGTATTAATTTAGACATTTCTGTAGCAGCATTCAAGTACTAAATACTGGGCAATGTTTCAGAAATTTTGCTTCACCGAGTTGACCCCATTTTTTTGACCAAATCGTATTTCCATTTGGAGTCGATAAAGGGGAGGAAGGTGAGCAGAGACGGAAATAATGGCAAACAAATACAATGAGAGGAGGATGAAGTTTTGGGTCAATGGGAAGTCACACAGGAGCAGGATATTGAACTGAACGAGTGACGGAAGACTCAAAATGTACAGCAGGAATAATAATAATCAATTGGTAAAATAGTCACCAATGGCTAGAAGGGGGGAGGTCCCCACTTTAGACTGGTCATCTAAATCATAATTTGAACAATTGACAATAGTTTAAGCTATTTTATAGTAATGCGCGCCACAAATATTCGAAGTATTTTGTTTCCGTCGCCATTGCTAAGTGCAGAGTGAAGAGTATTTGCCTTCTCTCACTGTCTGCTCTTTCCAGTGCTGCTGTCACAGATGTAAAGTCCCTGTCTCTCTGTCTCCTGTTTCTGCGTCACACGAGGAAAGAGGCGTCTCGAGGTAAAACAATACGTCTAAAAAAGCCTGATCAGCTCCTTCCTGTCACTGTTTTCTGTCTGGAGCGACGGGTGTGGCTAAAATCTAAGACAATACTATATTTGTCCATAACTTAACTTATTACAATTAGTAACAGCCAGTACTTCATTTGATCAACGGTTTGGGGGAACACATTTCCCATCTCAATTTTCTTGGGGTACAAGGAAATTGTACCCCAATTGTATTTGGAGTAATTTTGACTTGCCAAGTATAAATTATCTACCAATGGACCACGTATTTTGCACTTAAATTAAGAAAAAAACAACTTCTTGCTCTAAAGTTAGATAATACTTCTAAATTTACTTGAAATGACATGCTTTTTCTTATAGCAACTGTTTAGGTTTTGGACAATTGGAGATGGATGCACCAGGTCCGTGAAAGATTGCTCAGCACCAGATGAAATGCAGAGAACAACTTTCCCATACATTATAGTCTTTGGAAAGAGCATGGAAAGCCAAAAACTTAACTTGTTAAGCTGGACACACACTAGAGGATTTTTAGCCAGATTTTTAGTCTTAGGAGGTGTGGCTCAATAAAAACTTTCTCTCATGGCATGATCTGTGGTGGGACTCCTCATATGTGTGTACTGTATGTGTGTCCTCATGTCTGTCCTTAAGTGTGTGTTGTCTTTGCACAGATCTTTAGTCTCAAAAGATTAAAAATCCTCTAGTGTGTGAGCAGCTTTATGCCTTTTGGATGATCTTCCTCCAGGTTGTTATTTTTATGTTGGACCTAATTCTCAGTAAACAAATGAAGACAAGGCAGTGTTTTGAAAGAGAGACCAGAATCTCTAAAACTGTGGAATAACTAGTGAAACTCAAGCTGCAGGTTTAGACTAAGTTTAATTTACAGACAGTTTATTCATCTTTTTCTCTTTTGAATTAGTACTTGCTGAAAATTATTTTAATCATGGCTTACTTTTATAGGCCTAACTTTGTTCTGGTTTAGAGCTGATTCAACCCAGGTTTAGACCTGGTTTAGTTCTAATATAGACCTACTTTGGATCTGGTGGGACCCTGAGAGTAAGAAAAGTATTAAGCCTCTCTATGTACAGTTGTGCTCAAAAGTAGTAAACTTATGCATTTCATAGAATATTAATGATAACACAAAAGCCTTTATTTCACTCATGGTTAGTGGTTGCGTGAAGCCATTTATTGTCAAAAACCCTGTTTGTTTAATTACTTACTTATTTATTAAAACTCAAATCAAAGTAAATAACAAAACTCCAGCATCTGTAAAAAGCCCTTCTGTTGTTTGTTCCTGGAAGTCCTTGTTGACCCGTCCCTCCCTTAGATAAAATTTGGTGAAGCTGCGGGGATCAGGAACACCGTCCCGTACCATATTTTTAGCTCGTTTTGATTCACGATGAAGGAAAGCACAGCTGGACAGTTGTTTGTGAGAAGAACAGACAAGAGACAATGGGATTTAACGACGACAACCTGCAAAAAACAAGAAGACTACGAGGTTGGCGAGCTTAGACCTCCACTAAGGCACTCACTGGTATTATGTATATATGTGTACAGCTTCTGAACTCCTCTTCGTCTAACCTGTCACCCAGGACCTCGCTGCCATGGGAGGCCCTGCCAGAGATACCAAGCCACGCAACATAGCTCCTAGGATCATGCTCAAAAAAAAAAGTTGTAAAGTTTTATTTTAAACTGTGCTTAACCTTTCATCGCGTACTGTAGTGTAGTGAAATAGAAGAGTTTAAACCCACACAAATCCTCTGGGGTCACATTGAGATTCAGTGCAGACTCTGGATACGTCCATGACACAGACAGAGACAGGGGCGCTGGGCTGAAATACTGTCTGAAAACTGTCTGAACTGAGGCACATTTACATTCAGTCACTCACACATAAATCACAGTCACCACAGGGGACACTTGGTATTCATGATTCACTCCTTTTTAAAGTTACTCTTTCACTCAATGTCTCATCTGTGACTGTCCAACCTCTAAATCGGTTGCATTCACATTCTAGAATTTGAGGATTTGGATGGAAGAAGTCTCCAAAAAGAAATTTGTTGAACCTGATCATTGTTTTGTATGTCTCAAAGTCCTTTCTACTGGCACCTGTTTTTAAATAATTGTCACCACTTTTGGACACCTTTATGAGAAAATAATTGGATCTTAGTATACGTGCTGACCGAGAACATGTTGTCTTTCATGACCATTTTTGTTTCATATGTTGTTCCAGATGAATGACAGACAAAAAACAAGACAAAAAATCTGCATTTTGACAGTTACCGTAGTTACCACCATAGGACTCCTACCTCAATTTTGAACAACAGTTTAGGCTTAGGGTTTCTGGTACAAACCTTAAAAACAATTGATCCTGGAGTGTCATAAAGGCCACTCTAATGGAACGCAAAGGTTCCATGCTGCATCCATACAGCCATGGGTCTAAGGACAAACACATGATAATATCAAGGTTTTGTTTTTTCTTTTCACTTAAAAAGTTACATAGTGCACCTTTAAAATGTTGTGATGTCACATGAACATGACCTATTATAATGTGGGACTAAGCATAAATAAAATGTGAAAGTTGTAAATGGCAGAAGAATGGGACCATATATTACATAGAAACAGGCAGACATTGGCTTAGTTGGTTGGTTAGGTCAAATTTAGCACAGACCTAAACTACATCCTGACTTTGTTATAATTTATAGAGAATATTAAGAGCTGAAATGCTGAAGCTTTTACATGTCTCTGTCCTCTCAGCAGCTGTGTGGATGTGTGTTCTCCTCGGCGGGCGAATAAAGACATTATCTGGACTCTGTTAACTCGGCACATGGCTAATGGCTTCATAAATCCACACAGTGTGAAAGAGCAGCAGCGCGGTCCACTCTCAGTCTCAACCACCAAACTCCCACTATACTGGCTAGAAAAACGATGTCAGATAAATCATTCTAATATTTTAATAATACATTCAACTTAAAACTGCATCCTGCTAAATGTCCATCCATTAATTTATCTGTGTGTTATTTCTATTTCAAAATCTGGAGCCAAATGGTGTTTATTTCAGTCCGTTGATTGTCCATCTGCCGCTACAGCCCAGTGATGTTGTAGTTCAGTGGCCCCCAGTCTGTTAAACACGGGGTGGTCTGACACTGCACTGTAGGGGGCGCAGTGGAGCAGAGAGGGGACAGCCTGCACTGTAGAGATCATTACCCCCTTGATCTAGACACTGTTCACTGATTTAGAAACAAAGCAGCCAGGAGTGTTCAGTATGGACTATTTTCCATAGTTTGAGCTATAATCTGCTAAGCAATGCATTTCACCAAAAGAAAAAACAATATAGTAGGGACTTTATACCGATACCACAGATTTGTCAGGTATCGGTATGGGCAAGTACCTGAACCAAAACCTATCCGATACCACAATGTGTTTTTCTGGGCTCTGCAGACACTAAAACCTCTAATAATCACAGCATATACTGTGCATTTGTGTTTCCTTGATTTAATCTTTAGAGTGGAAACAGAACATTGACAGATACATTTTATATGCAGAATGAGCCATGTGCTACTAAAGGCTTTGACATCTTTTTACAGAATTGCTAGTGTTTTTATTCACACAGTGGTATCGGAGTGGTACTCGGTAGTCCAAATATCGGTATCGGATCAGATGAGTAAAATGGTATCGGAACAACACTACAACCAGATTATTATCCTGTTTATATTTGCTGTACCAGTTGGGTACAATGGCTATCAGATGATACCCTCGTGGGTGCATCTGGTGGCCATTGTCCGTTATTTGTTTGAAAATTTTGCACTTTATATGTCGCTGCTAAATATTGTACTGTAACTTTGTATTGCACCTTATACTAACAATTTGCACATTTTTAGATTTGCTGCTAAATGTTAATTGTATTGTAATCTGTATATTATGAATTGACTATGTTGGCAACTTGCACTTTTTGAACTGTATCTTGATATGTATGTTTAATGATTGTATTGTTGGGGACTACGGATGGAAAGTAGCATGGTGCAAATCTGGTGCAGCCATCTTTTTAAAGTAACTGCACATTGTCCTTTAAATAAACTAAACTTCAAACAATAAAGTAGTTCCATACAAGTTATAACAATAAGTGACATCAAATAGAAGTTCTTTAACTGTCTGTCTGTCTGTCTGTCTGTCTGTCTGTCTGTAGTAGGGATGCTCAGGTGGGAACTGAACCCACAACCAGGTCATTTCTGGAAAAATGTTTATCCCACCACCACATGCCACTTTCTTATTCCATTCCAAAATACAGTCACCCACACATAAATTAACACACAAGTAAAACTTAAATAAATGCTATATAATTATAAATTAATAAGAATTCCTTACATTTGTATTGCATGTTTCAAGCCTGTGTCACATGTTTCTCAGTGCGTTATTCATTCACTCCATACTCAGTGATGGTAGGCTATATAATGTGCCCTGGAGCAGACTGACGGCACTCTCACACTACATCCACACGGGCTGTGCCACAGAATGCAAATAGAGATGCTTTGGTGATCTTTAAAAGAACATAACAATTATAAGCCATAATTGTGTCAACCTGCTTTCGAGCACTTCAGCACTGTTTTTTTTTTTTTACATATAACGAGAAAGAATACTTTATCACTTAATGCTATGGCTTGCCTCTCAAAGTTGTATTGGAGCGCAGCTGGCATCATGGGGAATTAAACATTTTAAAAACAGTATAAGAGCCACCAATTTCCCCTGCCCGCATGCTATTAAAAAACATTTAAAGCCTATGAACTATCAAGTTGAGATTTTAAAAGGTACTTTCGTATTCTATTAATGACACAAAATCCAGTACAGAAGGAAGCACTTAAGCAGTAGAAGAAGAAATTACCAATGTTCAGAAGATTACAATGTAAGAGTGAAACATAATGTAACCTGGGAGAGCTGTATCTACACATTTTTCCTTTTTTTGTGTGTTGTGGGTGTGTCTTTGTGGGTGTGGTGACACAGGTGTAGGCAATCAACCAGGGAAGCGCAAACCTATTTAACCTCTTAAGCCCGAGGCCCAAAACGTGCGCCTACGTGTCCATGACATCAGAGCAAGTCTGGAGCAAGTCGGACAGAATCCTGAAGCCTGGTTCATGCTTGTGCAGCCGGCCACACCCACCAAATTGCCATATGGCTGGACGGGGGTTGAACCGTTCATGTACTCCTCTACGTCACATTGAAATGAATGTTCTTGAATTTTTTTTATAACATAAAAAGTGAACACACAAAAGCACTAAATCAGGGAAACAAAGTATCACTCGAAAATAAATTGGATCATGCAGAACTAAGGAGTTTGTTATCGTATAGTGACATTTGGGAGAAAGCGCACAGATTCAGAGTAAAACGGAGACGTGCACCTGTCCAGGCGTACGGCAATTTGGTGGGCGTGGCCGGGTGCACAACCATAAACCAGGCTTTAAAGGGTAACTAAATGGGCGTGCAAGAGCCTTACTCCACCCACAAACACAGTCCAAACACGGCTGAGATATGGGCGTGCTTGGAGGCTTTGGGGTGAGGTGCAGGGGGGTGAGTGTGGGCAGGTGTAGCGTATTATGTATAATCAGGAGGACTGCACGTGTTTAGTTAAGCGCAATGCACTCTGGGACATGTATTTCCTAAAACTACTGCTACACATTACAGCCATGGATTACAGCACACCCAGTTAAAAAAAAGGGTCATAATTCAGAGGCAATATCTCATCTTGCCAACTTCATAGGAGCTTTGCTCTGATATAAATGTACAATCTGAGTGTAAACAAACATTTAGTGGCTTTGAATTATGAACGTGATGTGCAACTTTGCCGCCCCCTAGTGTGCAATCTGTAGATTTCTTCAAAGTACTCCTGTGCGTGTCAGTCTCTGTGCGACACTGACATCCCATTGGTGCAGACTGCTGACGTAGGCATGAACGCTGCCTTGTCATACATGCCGGTGAGAGCCAATTCCAATGGGAATTACGACGACACATGCGTTGTCGTCGTTCAAACTGAAGAGGGAGCAACACTGACGTTTTTTAGCAGTAAAATA